>JADRCD010182076.1:0-23178 GCA_019843815.1 Montemys delectorum
CCTATATATGAAGATATTAATATATTCATAAGCACACACACACATACATACACACACATACACACACATATATGATCCATATTAAAAACAAATCATTCCATCTGTTATAGAAATTAATGGATTCTGAAGTAGTTAGCTTTCATTTAAAGATAAACTCAGTCATCTTTGACTTGAAGTAACAATCTCCTTTTCAATACTTTTCACATATATGTGCATGTGTGTGTGTGTGCATGTGCGTGTGTGTTGTCCACCTTCCCAGTTTCCCCATGCAAAGCCCCCATCCCATCCCCCTGCCCTTATGATTGTGCTCCCCCAGCCACTTACCCACTCCAGCCTCACTACCCTTGCATCCCCCTACACTGGGGCACTGAGCCTCCATAGGACCAAGGTCCACCCCTCCCTTTGATGCCAGATAGGGCAATTGTCTGCTATATATGCAGCAGAGACTTTCGACTACAGACATAAATTGGGTTTAAAATGGAACTATACATATTGGAAAGATGGGGAAAGTAATGGCTGAATTTCTGTAGCTTTCAAGTGATAGGATATAACACCTTCTTACAGAGGATAAGAAAAAAGCTAGTAAAGTAGCATAATAATCTGTGGGTAGTGGTGTGTTTGCTTGTGTGTCTGTGTGTGTGTGTCTGTATTTGTATTTTTTGTGTATGTTTATGAATAAGGTCGAGAAACACTGAAATAAACAAGGTTCAAGACCATTAACTTAAGAACATTTTGTTTAATTACATTCTTTTCATATTTATGCAGGCACATGAATTTTCAGATGGGTACTATATAGTATTTAGCCCAGTAACTCATTTCTGATTATAAATTATTTAAATTTCTATCAAAATAATACAGATAAAATTGATGACTCAAGGGATCCACATTGAAGGCATGATCTTTTTAAGAATAAACAATAAGTTCAGCTTAGGATCTATTTGCCAGAAAAAGCAGGAGATAGCATATAAAACTATCTTGTCATAGGAGACACAGTTGAAAGTGGGAACATTACTTCAAACCAATGATGACTGAGTTTATCTTTAAATGAAAGTTAACTACTTCAGGATCCATAAATTTCTATAACAGATAGGATGATTTGTTTTTAGTATTAATCATTTTGGAGAGCATAAAAATATATAGGGGATATATTGAGTCAGCAAAATAACACAGGAAAGTAAACATCAAAAATCTAACATATCTAAATATTCCATGCAAAAAAACCAACATTGATATTGCTTTGTTTTAGTGTAGTGTCAGTTAAAATGGGAAAGATGAGATTAGAAGTGGGAGGAATGGTTAGATATTTCATATGGATTTCTGAAGGCCTAAATCCCACATAGTTATCTGTTACCTGTGTCCTTCCTGGAGCTCATTCCTTCATGCTATGTTTTCTAAAGAGGCATATGACATGTTGGAGACAAAGGGTGTTTCTAGTTGAGACAATGACACAAGAAGCCATTGTGAATAGGGAAGAAAATAAAATCCTGACTACAACTAAATGGCTAAACAGTTTACTCATAAATTCTATTAGTATCTTTTAAATAGATACAAACTGTGCTTCCACCTGGGCTCTATCAACTAATTTTCATATAATTGGGTCATTTTCTATATTTCCTTGTGTATATTTCATCTAGAATCTACATATCTTCTATTTTTCAGTAAATAATAATTATTTTAACTTCATTTTCATGAAAAAAACTCTAGGAAAATAATTTTTTACTTTTGTTTTGTTTGATTATGAACAACGTAGATGAATGATTAAAAACATACTTCATCCTCACTTATGCACATAAATTAGTAAGTCCAAATAATTTTAACTCTTAGTAGAGATATATAAACTAAACTTTGATCAGTTGTTTATATCTTCTTCAAATTAAAAAATAAACTACTGCTGTAAGAAATAGACAAAAACTGTTGCTGTAAAAGATAGACAATATTCTTTCAGAAAAGTTAATATTTACAACTTGAATTAAACTGACAACAAAGAAGAATAAATGGAAGTAAGAAATTGCTCTATTCTACCATTTTATATACTTTTTCTATCATTGACCATTACTTCAGAGTCACCTTCTATTTAAAATATTTTAGAAGAAGATAAAATTTAACAAAAAGGCATTTTAGAGTCATTGCTTCAGTTACAAATGCTTATTGGTTATCATATAGTTTCCTTAGAGTGTATACATGTACATAAAAACATTATAAATATGTACAATATACATATTTATTTCTGAATTCCTGAAGAATGTTTTGAAAGTTACAACACATTAGTACTTTCCTACCTTCTTTCCACAGCTATAATTATCACCATTAATTTGATTGTGAATTTTACCCTTCAGAGTCATTAGGGGACTATAAATACTTTTAAAACCAAGAACATGAACAATGAAGACACAAATTTCATCTTCCATTTGGCAGCATATTAGAAATCCAAACCCAAATTTACTGAAATATATAGAGAAAATGTGAAAGTCAATGTACTTTGAATCAACCTTGAATGCTGAAAAGACTGTAGATAGTGTTTAATGAGACATGATAAAGATGAGTCATGAAGTAATTTTTTTCTAATACTAGTAAATATTCCAAGGTTTACTTCTTAAGACATTATATGTATTAACAAGGATGAGAAAAATATGTCTGAAATTACTTATTTATTCATCTGTCCATTAATTTATTTCTCTAATTCATGTTATGTAGTTGCTAGATACTGCATGCCAGGCAAGTTACAACAGAAGAAAGAGGGGAGAATTTCACTGACTATCATGTTTCAAGACCTAAGAACAGACTGATGATTAATAAATATAAGAACTCATTGGAAATTTTCTAACTGATCACACAATGATCTTGTTAACAGATTTGAGCTTCAAAATGTAAATTATCGCAAAATAAATTTTTAATAAAAATTTAGAAGAATTCTATGACAATTTAGAAGGATGTATAATCTAATAATTTATAGAACCAGAATTATGTTATATATCAATATTTTTTAGTTTCTTTCTTGAAAATGTTCTCTGATGAGTTTCAAGATATCTCTGTATGCTTAAAAATTCAATGGTGACCATGAAATGCATTCCCTTAATATTACTTCAAGTAGTCTTCACTTTCCTTCTTCTTTTCTTAAAAACAGAGGTGCACTAAGCATTTGCAGTCTCCACATAAACTGAATAAATTTCATAAAAATTGCTAAGCCTTAGCCATGTTAATTGTATAGTCTCTTTACAATTAGAAGGGAAGGTATCTAAACAAGTTCTTCATCTGTAAATTCTCTGGACATTTTTACAAATTTTAATGAAGGATTAATTATTTAAATAGCAACAGTGCTCATAAGATCTCACAGTAGAAACTCTGAGATTTCCACATGCCATCTCTGCACTTGTCTCTGTAGTTGAACTCTCTCAGGGTTTACTTCCTTGTATGTATTCTTTTTCTTTCTAAAAATTCAGGTGTTATTACGACATTGAAAAATTACATTTTCTTCATATAGGTATCTTAATGTGTTTTAGTGGCACAACGCCCTTCAAATTATCTACCAGGATCAACATTTAGATAAGATGCCCAAGCAGTTGTTATCTGCATTAAAATAAAATGAAGTTTTGAATATAGTATAACCAAAAATGTTAATCACAGCCAACTTATGGGATATTTTTTAAGTCAATTAGATCCACCATTTTATTTACTTCCTTTCCAACACATCATGAACTTAACATTATAGACTCTTAAAATAAAACTTATTCCTAACTAATGATTAAGACTCAGGAACACCACTATTTTCTGTGATGGATTAAAAATAAATGGTTTCAGATTTGAACGTGCATCAGAATCACTTGGATTGTGGGGCCTTCATATTGACATGCCCTGCTCTGACACTCTCTGGCTTGACAGTTTGTGGGTAAGAGGTCTAGTGAATCCTGGTTGATGTAAGTGATGGAAAAAGCATGCTTCATTTCCAGTATGCTGTACAGACAAAAGTTATTAGACATGGTGTGGTAAGTATCTATATGTCATTATACATGCAAAAAATTATGGACTATGTGCATTGTTTTTAATATGGTGGATTCACTAATCAAATAACTCTTACATAGGAAATTTCATCAGCACATATGAACCAACACATTCACATTTATATATAAATGATAGGAAATTTATCTATGTATATCTTTTAAATGCCCTGTTTTATGACTGATCTTCATGCCAGATTATAAAGAAATTATCTCTTCCACTCTTCCATTCTTCACATACATTCACATACATAGTGAATGATGGAACCTGGCAACAGAAGGTCTGTGGTGACAGGATTCGGTACATAAAGGAAGGAATGGCACAACTGATTCAGTGGAGATCCCCGTCATTCCTTGATTTTATAATATGAGATTCTGACAGAGCTGTCATTAACTATAGAGGTCAGTTTCTACTTGTCCCTTAAATAGCTGTACATTTGTGCTGCCCTGATGAGTTGTGTTCATTAAACACCTTCTTACCTTGAACTTTCATTCTAATTTATTTTTTACGAAATTATGACCCTAGAGTTCTCTATGCTCTTAAATGCTGAAGCATATATACTATGTGTTTAGCAATAATATAATTTATTTCTTTTCAAATTTGGTTAGAGTTAGATGGCTTCTTTCTTTGAGTAACAAAAGTTGTTGAATTACTAAGAATCATATCTCCAATGAAAAGCAGTGTCTTTAACAAAAACAATAGTAATAATCAGGAATAACATTTCATTTGGCATTTCATAAGAGTATTATGTGAATTAACAAAAAAATCAATTTACTCATGAGAAAACACTCTTGTGTTTTACACATTAATGGAAATGAAGTTTTAGAATTTGTCAAACTACTACTACCTTAAAGAAAGAACACTAAAACTGTGACTTCAGTGGGGAAAATTCAATTAAAAAAAAATCCTATGATTAACTTATTAAGCTTAAGGATTGATAGCTTAAGGATAAAATGCAGCTACTTTGTGTCATAGGGTCACTGCAATTATAATAAGTTCTAGAATATAAATAGACCTATATCTTAACAAAATTAAACATAATGTAAACATTAATTTTTAACTTTAATGTGCTTTCAAATATGTTATAATGATAGGATGCAAAATCTCAATCATATGGAAGTTCTAAATTTATGCTTCATCAATTTATACAAGTCATATGTCACAAGACAATAGTTACCCACTCATAAACATGATTTTTTTCTTTTCTGAAAATTTCAAAGTCCAATGGGGTATTCATATTCATATATACACAAAATATTTAGAGCCATTATCATGATATATCCAACCCTTTATTATTATAGATCACTTCCTTGTTTCCACAGTTCTTTTTTTATCTATTATCACCTTGGTTGCCATATAGTAATCATATGGTAGCTATTTACATTAGAAATATAAGCCCTTGTGCTTTCACTACGTGAGCTCTTGTCCTATGTTTCACATAAATGTAATAAGTATCATGGAATCATAAATGAGAATTAAGATAGTTCTATGACATTAAGTTAGTGTTGCTTTTGCAAATGAAACTAGCACATTCAGTATAGAATTCCAAAAGACTATGTCAATCTGAACAGTTCTCTGCAGAGTAGGCATCCCTATAATATATTCATCTCAGGATAAAATCCTAAGCGTGGTTTTCATATATTATCCACTAGCTTTAAAAACAGCTTTCATTATTGGAAGAGAACATATACAGTTTCTCAACAAGATTTTCTTCCAGGGAGCTTTGTTTGAAGGAAACTCTATCTCACAACGACTCATACCCTGATGGTTAAATAAGAGCTGTGAGGATTCAAGGTTTAAATCACTCCTCCATGATCCTCCCCGAAGCCCTCTCCAATCCCTGTAACAGTTCCAAATCTCATTCTAGATGCCCGTAAATATACCAATTGGAAAGACACCTGTAATTGCCCAGTGGAGTTTTCAAATACACTTAACTTTGCTATTTCAAGCCACAGACACCAAATGGAAACTAAGGTAATGCTCTTAATTTTCATCAATTTATCACAGCTGAGGTTTTAAAGTGATGAATTTTGCTCCATAGCCTTGGCACAAAGTATCCATGATAATTTAGAAAGCAGAAAATTAGTCTTTGGCCTAAAGTACCAAACCACAAAAGGGATCTTACTGAGATATTACAAGTAATGGGAGCCCTCTGAAATGATCAGAAACGCTGATGATGATTTTACATTTACAGGTCATTCAAACAGTAAGCGCCATGGACAAAGACGATCCCAAAAACGGACATTTTTTCTTGTACAGTCTTCTTCCAGAAATGGCCAACAACCCAAATTTCACCATCAAGAAAAATGAAGGTAATATGTTTGGACTTTGAAATGATGCAGGTTGGAAACTGGGAGCTGGCATGCAGTTTCCAAACAATAATGGAAAATATAATTAAATTATTTTTTGTTCACTCATGAGTAGCTGAAAGTCAGTTTATCAGCTGCATGGCAAGAAAATCACATCACTTCCTCTTTCTAATATTGACATTACAGATAAGAAAACTGTTAATGAAAATTAATAATATCCAAGGAATACTTGACAAGATGAGAAGCTCCATTTACCTCCCTCCAAATGTTTCCAGGAAGGCTGAGATCCTGAGCTATCTGTTACTGAAAGAACTAGTTAGCATTTTGGAGTTTTTAACTTTTAATTGTCTGTTTACTAAGTCTTTAGGGAAAGTTATTTTAATTTTGCTTGGCTTGTGGATACACAGTAGAGGTATTTGTTTTAATCCTGTACCAACCTTAATAATAGCAATTAGATCACAAAAATTTTTTGAAAGATATTTATTGTCAGTAGTATTTGAGAAGTAATACAAATTAATTTTATTTCTATGTCTCTTAGTTACAGAGAATATTTAATCTAGTCTGTTGTTTCTTGAGAGCCTCTTTATATGGCTACAGCTCCATTAAGTGTGGTGTATTGTAATCACAGGCTGTAGCTCAACCATTAAGACGTCATTTTATGAATACATTAGTATTTATTCAGATACCATATTTTAAAGGATTGTAACTTCATTTTGGCTCTAATATATTTATCTTAGTCTTAACTAACAAGATTGTTAGTATTGTCTGGATCTGTTTTCTTTTTTATAGACATTTCCTTGCTTTCTAAAATGCACAATATAGAATGTGTACTCAATTAGCACAGGAAACATTGAGGCGTGATAACTGGAATATTGCTGCCTCAGTTTGTAGGTTAATGTCTTTTGAGAAAATTCTACTATGAAAATAAAACAGCATTTATGGCTCATGTTAAATGTATCATGGCCTTGACTTTCACTTTAATATTACTTAGCTCTTTGGAGATGCTTTGAAAAATGTAGATGCATCAAAGAAAAGGAAGTAAGAAGGTCACTATACAGACATTATTTACCTAGCCTGCTTCCATTATTATAAACATTACAGTGACAACATTCCACTCCATGTCCCTAAGGATGGAGTCCTTACAGGTTAGTCACCCCAATTAGAAACTCTTATCCCAGAACATTATTTTTGTTCTTTTTTTAGGAAGATAAGCAGGATTTATCGTTTGTGGAAATCTCATGTATAAAGCTATGCTCAAAGCCCATTGATGAACCCCAAATTTAGGACAATATACAATAATGTGGTCCCTGCTTATTTGATCCTGATCTTACTGGTATCTAGATTGTATATCTGTAAAACACGGCTCATGTAAGAAGTCAAATGAAGTAATGTTTTCTAATTCGCCCTATCCAGATATCTTTATTTTCTCTGCCCAGTCTATAACTTCGAGACCTGCCTTTTTATAGCTGTGGTCCTGGAAGACATACATAACACAAGAGTTAGATGAACAGGAAGGCAAGTTACTGGATTCTACAGGAAGTTTAATTCCAGCCTCTATTTTAAATGACAATGCTTCTTAAAGGAATGTGTCATTTGATAATAGATTTCACATGTTTTCTATGAAATGTTAAAATTAGTAGAAAAATGCATAGGAAATGCTATGTCATAAATTTCAAGAAACTCTAAACAGAATATTTAAAGTTGCATGGATTGTCTGTTATGTTTTGTTTCTAGAAAATAGAAGCCCAAATGTTGGCCTATCTCCCAGGTCTGAAAACAACTCTGGGTGTTACAAAGTGACTCAGGATTTAAAAAGGCATTTCGTATACTACAATTTTTCATTTTAAATCATATAGTCATTTGTTTTGCAAATGGTGACTGGAAAATTTGTTATTCCAAGGGGAAATATTTTTATTAAAGTGGAAGAAGCTGCTGTTCATATTTATGTCTGCAAAACACTATAAACTAGGACTGTCTTATAGAACGTAGGGCATTTGTTCACTCTGATTCTGGATTCAGGACCCAAACATTCAACAAACCCTCATAAAATACATCATGAACCTGAAGGCCTTTAGATTATATATGTAAAGTTTATATTCTTTTTGCCTTTCCCTAGATTATAAATTCATAGACTTTGCTACATAGGCTAATACTGCTTTGCTGTATGAACTGTTTTTATGAAAATAAGATGTCTTAACAATATACAGATGCAATTGAAATAATCAAAATATTTCTCAATTTTAAAATGTTCATATAGTTGTATGGATATATGGTAGATAGACACATAGATTATAAAAGTTAGTACATTGATAATCTGTATTTTCACTGTTAATGATACTTCTGAGAATGCAAAGGGATAGTAATATTTTTATGTTATTATTTACTGTGATATCTTTAATGTTGTTAGCATAAGATAAAATCAAATGCTCTAATTATGCTTATAGCTATTAATCATTATTTTGTCCTTTAAATGATTAGAAGTTGATGCTTCTCAACTGAGGTAATTTACAGATTTAAGTTTCTGAGAATAATCCATTTTAAATTTTTGTTACATCCAGTATATCCAAATTTACACTCAAATGAAATAATTTCTCAATTACTTTGATCATCCGAAAATACTTTGCTTTTCTAAGAAACTTGTGGCTATGCCTTTCAACTCAGAATTCTCATGATCTTTCTTAAGTAAATAAGTCCTCATGCAATTTTTCCTCTCCTAATTCATAATCAAAGACAAAATGAAGTAGAAATGAACTGCATCTTTTATACTACATAGTTGAATGATTTCACAAATAATCCTTCCACTAAGTTTATAGGAAAAATATTTATATCATAATAAGATATCAGCTTTCAATATGGAGGAAGGGAACAAAGAAGGTCAAATATGGAGATGCAATTTATTATGTACACCTAAAATTCAGAGCACCAAAAATCTTTTAATTTGGTAGTACATACATTGTTTTTTTCATGTTTTCATTGGGTGAATTTATAATCAAAGAGTTTTGCTGACCACATTTCAGTATTGGCTCCTATTCTAACTGTGAAAATGGAAAATACCTAACCATTCAATATAAGAAGACAAGAAAGATAAATGGGCCTTTTACAGATACTGAAATATCTTGCTTGCAGGAAATTTGAGGTCTGCAGAAGCTGAGTTTCCCCCAGCCTGCACATTGTAGGTAAAATAATTTTTTATTGAATTTGCAACATCTTTGGCTGCTGAAAAAGGAACTTTGGTGGCTTATTCTAAAATACAGAGATGACTTAACCCAGAGAAATGTAGAAACTGAAGTTCTCTTGTTTAAGGAGAGCCTATGAGAGGAAAATATACACTACATCTAAACTTAGTTTTTGCTTGGTTATAGTTGAGAAAAATATAGCAAATAATCATGATCTCAAATGAAGCTGGTTTTTCTCCCCTTGGAAATCTTTGAGTTATCCCTAATCCTGTTGATAAGATAACCATTCTAGGGCTATCATTGAATCTCAGTGAGAAAGTATTAGACTAATATATATGAAACCATGGAGTCAAACACAAAAAAATAAGTATAATTTTTCCCAACAAATGATTTTATTAATGTAAATGACAAGGACTGCTAATTCAGCTTTTGAGTGAACATGCTTTGCATTACTTCAATGTGTATACAATATTTACTTGTAAAGATTGCAAGTCAGATTTTGTCTTCAGAATTCTATCTCAACTTGAAGTGTGCCTACTTCAAGTATATATGTTTTATACATTTTACACTATGAAAATATTTACCATAGGGATATTATTTCTACAGATAATTTACTGTCAGTTCAGTTTGCTTGTCTGCCATACCAGGATAACAGTTCCTAGCTTCCACTGGGCTCTGTTGCAATGGATATAAATAGCCATTCATATTAAGACAATTCCGAAGATATGGAAAACCACTCAATAAACAGGACATGATCTGTTTCTGTATGAATCTTATTTCTTTTTGATTTTTAAGTCTGTGCTTTTAATTTAGTTTTGGTACTTTGCTTTATTAATTTTTATTAATAAATTATTTTACTTATTTACATCCCAAATGTTGCCTGGCTCCCTTGTGATGCCCCCTTGCAGAGTTCTTCCCCCATCCCCCCTCCCATTCATCTCTGAGAATGTCCTCCTTCCCCCAGGCATTCCCTCACCATGGGGGCATCAAGTTTCTAAAAGATTAGGCACATCCTCTCATCTGAGTCCAGATAAAGCAGCAGACCTCTGTTCAGGCAAGCTCCTGTATGCTTTTTTGTTGGTGGCTTAGTCTCTGGCAGCTCCCAGAGGTACAAGTGAGTTGACACTGTTAGTATTCCTATGGAGTCGTAATCCCCTTCAGTTCCTTCAATCCTTTCCCTAATTCTTCCAAAGGAGTTCAAGACCTCAGTCCAATGCTTGGCTGTGAGTATCTACATCTGTCACAACTGCCAGGTATCTCTAGAAAGGGGGTTGGAGGTATCTCTAGAAAGTTCCAGAGACCTGAGATGGGGGAGGCTCCCAGGACTCAATGTAGGTGACCTTAGTCAAAATGTTCAACATTGCAGATATGGAACAGAAGAGACTCCCTCCAGCAGTTAGACAGTGTCCCCAGTGGAAGGATGGGGATACCAACCCACCTTCAAAATTTTCAACCCAAAGTGTACTGTTGAAAAGGAACAGGGACAAAAATAAAGAAGTGACTGAAGGAATGGCTGACCAGTGAGTGACTGGCCCAACTTGGGATCCATCCCATGGGTAGGCATCAAACCCTGATGTTATTATTGATGCAACTTGTGCTTGCAGACAGGACCCTAACAATGAGTTCCTCTGAGAGCCTCTACGAGCAACTGACAGAATCTTATTTCTTAATTCTTCGTTGCTCCTTTAGCATATCATTCCTAACTATGTCTCCTGTAATTTTTCTTGATAGACATTTTTAATACAGAAGATTAATTTTGAATGTGACATCATCAATAAACACATCTTCATCAAAAGACTTTGCGAACAATCTTCTTACACTATAATATACTCCTCAAGGTGTTAGTTTAGAAAAACAAATGACTTACCCAAGAAAAGCAAGCACGAAGAGGGGGAGATGAGGGTTCTCAGATTTATCCATGAATACAAAAACAAAAAAGAACTTTCCCTCAATTTTTTTTAATCTCTTTCAACAAAGTAAAGCTTAGCTTTCTCTTCACAGTGGCTATTCCTTTTGAATGTTTTGGATCACTTTCTATCTTAATACTGAGTTATGGGAACTATAAATGAGACATTTTGCCTGTGTTTGACAGTCAATCTAATTTTTTTTAAACCTTTATCAATTGTCAGCTAATATCAGACTCCTATTGAACTTAAATAAAAAAATCTATGGCCTAAAACTGAAAGCAGATTTTTCTGATCACAAGCCACCCAGACTGTAAATCTTTCCTCCTGTGGAATTATCAAGAAATCTTTTCTTCTATTAACGATGGAGATAGGTCCTTCCTTCCATTTTTAAGAAAGTTATATGCCTCTACATGGCAGTTGACTATTAGCTCTCCTTGTTTATCCCCAGTCCAGTTACAGGATAGGCCATGTGTACTATTTTTAATTATCATAGGCCTCCTTAAATCGTCTGCTAGTCTAGATACTTTGAAATAAGGAAAGCCTATTATAAATTATATTTCTTTCTTCAAGTGCACATTACTAGAGACCCCATTTGCCTGCAGCAGCACATCCATTGTTACTGCCTTCTCCAGGCTTCTCTCTCGTGCTCTCTCTCTCTCTCTCTCTCTCTCTCTCTCTCTCTCTCTTGCTCTCTCTCTTGCTCTCTCTCTTCTCACACATACACACATACATATATATGTATATGTATGCATATATATATATATATATATATGCTGTGCCTTGAATATAATGTATAATTCTTCATGTAAGTGCAATATTAAAACTGCATTCAATTACTATAGCAAACTTTCCCACAGCATACTCACCAAACCAAATGGTTGATATTGCAATAGATATTTCAAACTTTGTGCCTACTGAGGATGGGACTTCTTTTTCAATCACAAAAATGCATGGCTCAATTTTCACCAAAAAAATCAATGGGATCTCTAATATGCAAAATAAGCTTATGTATAAAATTGAAAATATTTCTGCTTTACATAAAACATAATTTATTGTCTATTATATTTATCACCAGTATGCTGTTGATAAAAGCACACTTATGTTTATAAACTTCAATAAAGGATAGTATGTAAAATTATGGAAATTTGGAATTGATCAATCATTTTATTATAACATATATGACTATGAAATATGGTTCAGAAAACAGGATGATTTTATTTTCTTACCCTCATGTTAGTTTTTAGTTTCTGTATTTTCTTTAAAAAAATTCATGGGTAAGGTATTTTCAGAAAAGCAGTTTCTTTGCATTTGTCCTTTGCAAATGTTGGAAAATCTTAAAATCATTACTCTGTTCAGGTATAGAAATGCCCTTATTGTCTAGTTCTCAGTGTGTGTTATGGGAGATAATCAAGCTTAGGCCATTGAAGGACACTGGCCTGATATAATTTAAAACAGCATGTATTCATATGTGTGTTTCCACAGACTCTACCAAGGCTTCTCTGTCACTTTGCTAGCAACTGTTTCCAGTCTTTATAGTGCATTCTATTAAAGGAGAACCAAAGACCCAAAGAAAAATAAATGAAACAGTCATTGTATGTGCATATTTACCTTAAATTTACATTTGTTATTTTCAAGATGCTAGAGTATAGAGCCTTGATTTGAGAATGCTGTTCTCTGAGAAACTTCTTAAGAAAGAATTAACTTTTAAATAGAAATAAGAAATAGTTTCTAAAGAAAAATACAAGAGTATCTAGAACATTAGGCATTGTATACAGCACAAGTTAGAGTTGACTTTTGCTTTTAGACTGGCTTCCTTCTGCTTTCCTACTGTTTATGTCATTGAAGAATAATGTTACTTATTGATTTATCATCAACTTCCAAGCTCAGAAATAGATCTTAGCTATCTGTGCATATCAGACAAACATAATTGCTCTGAAAAGCGGAACCCAGGTTTAATATTAAAATTTAAAATGTAAAATAAAGCGAACCATTCGTCTATGCAAATTTTCCACTTCTAGAAATGTACTAAGCATAGTTGGCAATCACTTCATCTCTGTTCACCAAAGAAGTATGCCTATTGGATATATATGAATATTTTGTAAACAAAACACTAGGTATACGTGAAATTCTGTCTGGAGTGTGATTTAAATGTTACACACCAACTCCCTGAGGTTCAACTAGTGAGATGTTGAAGCAATAAGGAGAAAAGAAGCAGTCAATAAGAGATAAAGAACAATGGTGAAAATGTAAGAGTGGGAATTATACATAGCTGAACATTGCAAAAGTCGACTGGGAGTGAATTAGAACAAAGGATAAACAAAACCCAGAACAATGGAAAATGCAGGCTTAATAACAAGCTACATGTACATTAGGATCTTTACACGTCTTTGTACAATCTATAAGAACTTGTACAAAAATAGAAACAATATTGTTCTGTTAACTCCAAGGTGGAAATAATATTTACCCTTATGCCGTTCTTAATATTAAAATAATAAGAGAAGTAAAAACAAAAATGTTACTGTGCTAAGTCCATAACTGACAAACTAGAAATGCGCAGTAGCTAACTTTTCTTTTTCTTCTCTTTCTTATACAGTTCTTGTGAGTAGCATCAATCCATTTCACCCACTTATTCTTAAAAATCAAAATATCACTAAGAAACCAGAAATAAGTGGTTGGGTGATAACCAATACTATGTCTTATTGGACTTAATCTACTTGGCTACCAGCCAAACATGTCAGTGAGCGTTTTCCATGACTAAAGCATAGGTAAATGAAAAAAAGGAAAGAGGGATATTTGTATAACATGAGTAGTTCATTGAATATATCCCTCATTATGGTAAAACAAACCAAAATATAAATTAAGAGTAGCAAACTTAGAATTTTCCATACTATTAGAAAATATGTATAGTTAATGAAAAATGGGATATATGAGAGTTTGTAAGGTTATACCCTCTTTAGTATAGGACTAACATATGAGTAATGAGTTATGTAAGTATTGATTGAGAGTTAAAAGTTTTGAGTATAATAAATACGAAACAACAGATCAGTGAATTTGAATGTCACTTTTATTTTCCATCATTGTTCCCTAAACTCTTGGTTCATTTTTTGGATTCAAAATGTGGACCTAGTTAGACATTAAATTCCTTCATGGAATTCTACTTATCGTAGAATATAAACTTCTGTTCTCTACCTTCTCTACCTAGCTAAGTTCTAATCACTGAGAGTAGCTACAATATACTGTCTTCTTATTTCTATTGTTAGCAGGTCCTGTGAACTTTGCCCTCTTTGCTAACTTTGCAGTACTACATGGCTCCTCTTAAGGCAGTTAGAAATCAAGGAATATCTCCTTTACATGCTCTACTGTTCTTAATAATAGATCATATATTTATTTATTTATTATTCATTTCTTCATTTATTGAATATCCTTTTATTTATTGCCTCACACATATAAGAGAGTGCTCTGTGAGTTGGAAATAAAGTAGTGGATAAAATAGATATTGACTTTCCCCACTATATAGTGTATTTTGTTTTCCTAAGGATTCATTTTTTGAATATCAATTGAATTCTCAAAGAGGATGATATAATTTTGCAGGAATATTTGTTCTATAGTATCAAAATTTATAAGCTGGTATGCAGAATCCTATGATTTAGAGTGGGATGTTCCACATTCTAAATTCTATGCTTAATTTCTGAACCTATCCTTACATAAAAAAGTGTTTTCATTGACTTTCTCATATTCATCTTAAGGAAACATTTGACTGGTCAGAATGGTGATATCAATCTACAATCATGGACAATGGATTCTCCATCTAATTTCATATTGATATTTCTATCACAAGAAAGTCTAGTTGAGGAATGTTGATGTACACTATTAAATGCAAGATCCAAACATGTTGGAGAGATGTTGTAATTGATATTTAATCTCAAACTTGGATTTCTACTTTGCCGTTGATCTTTCAGTTCTCATATAAAAACCACACAACCTTTGTATTCATAATATCCCTTAATCAGTACTAAAGCTGGACAGATATCTCTCAGCTATTATATTTCTCTAACAATAACCTCACTATATGACTTACCATGTTCCATCTGAACTGCTTTTACCACAATGCCCAGTGAAGTATGTGCAATTTATGTAGCAGCTGACATACTTCATTTTCTTTCTGAAATTTCAAGAGAAATTTTGCATATATATGAATGTGATATTTACTCCAGAAATTTCAGGATAAAATCTCCAGGTACTATGATACCAGATAATATTATTTAAAAAGTACTCTTCTATAACATTAATGTGTCTCTTTCTCACTATGTTGTGGCAGAATACTCGACCTATTCAAGAACGAAATATTCTCATATGCCAAAAGAACTCAAAAAGTGATGACAGCTGTTCATGATACTTCAGATTTTAGAAATTATTCATACCTTTTATAGAAGGAACAATGAAATTAAATAAATCTCTTGTTATAATTAATTATTTGATTCAAATTTATTTGTCAGGAAGTTGTTTCAGAAAATCAGAGCTCAACGACTTCTTTGTAGAAGAAAGTTTCCTCTATTTCTTACAAATTTAGTGAGGTAAGTTCTGATACACAGAGTATTAACTTAAAGAGTAAAATAATAGGCCAACATTGTTTTTGAAATGAAATTGTCATAAGATATCCTATAGCAAAAAATTATATGACCACAAGACTTTCCTGCCTGCAGAAAGATTAATATTTTTTGTTATTCTGATGAGTTTATACCTTATTTTGACAATTTTTGTAAGATATCAAGTGTCCCTAATACAGTGAACATGAGTTCAGTTCAATAATGAAAGAAAGATAAACAAATAGTAAATACATCAATAATACACATGCAAGATTATGTCACTATATCTTCAAATCATTTTAAAAAATCTATAAAAGGGGGACTGGAGAGATGATTAGTAGAAAAAAGTGTTTTCTTCTCATTCAGAGAACCTGAGGTTTAATCTGCAGTCACCTGTGTAAAATGCCTGGCAGGGTAGTGGTCATCTATAAAGCACCCTTGATTAGGGCATAGGACATCTAAAGATAGGCATCTCCTGAAAAGTCATTGGCCAATAACTCCAGCAGAATCAGTCAGCTTTGGCTTCAATAAGAGACCCTGTTACCAAAAAAATAATGTTGTGCATGCTTGAGATGAAGCCAAATACTAACTTCTGACTTCTACATACATGCATTTGTGTATATCACTGTAAACACACTTATACATGTATAAACACAAATGAAAAATGCATGTACAGTTAAATGACAAATGATTAATATAGTAGATAGATAAATAGATAGATAGATAGATAGATAGGTAGATGATAGATAGATAGATAGATAGATAGATGATAGATAGATAGATAGATAGATAGATAGATAGATAGATAGATAGATATGGATGGTTTGTAGACAAACAGGTGAGACATAGTATGAAACACATACTTTGCAAGTGTTCTGAAACTTTAAATCAGCATAAAATTAAATTCTGTTATCAATGTTAATATTTAAAGTCTCCCATGGAAAATTTCAATGCTGAAGCGAAAATTGTAATTATTTTTCTCAGGGCAACAAGATGAATATATATATATATATATATATATATATATATATATATATATATATATTCTATAATTAGGTAGAGAGGAATTGGGGAAAAAGTTACCTTCCCTATCAATCATAAATTAAGAAAAATGTTGCCCTACAGTTGCCTACATGTCAGTCTTATAGATGCAGTTAATAATTTAGATTCCCCCTTTCCATATTTGTCTAGATTGGTATCAAGTCAACCAAAAGCAATTAGCATGGGATGTTAAAACTTGAGGAATTAAAAACAAAGGATCTTCAGTGTTTCAATGAATAAAAACAAGAACTACCCACTTATTTATGAACAGAGCAGAAGGGAAATTATAATAACTTAGTCACAATGAAATTGTTGATTAAGATGATGAAATTGAGATAAACACTTTGAGAGACTTAAAGTGTAAGAGACATTTTCAATGAGAAATGTTGCTTTTAATACATTAATACATTTAATACATTAATCATTTGCTTAGTTCCCTTACGCAATATCTTGTAAGAAAAATAGCTGGTGTAATGTTAGCAAAGAATTACTTGCTTATTTCCCTCAAAAGAAAATTTTTTTGTCAGTACAGTGTACCATACCAAGACCATCATGAATACAAGCAAACTCTCTCATTGAGCTATAAGCCCAACCCTAAAAGTACAATAACCAATACTTAGTAAAATGGATTATTGAAGTATATGTTGAGTCATAACTTTAGCATATAACTTGGAGTTTTAGGATCTGAGAGCTTCATTTATTGGGAATTTAGTTCTCAAGGGAACAATGCATAGGGCAGATGATGAGAGATTTTTGATTTTAATATTTGATTTCCTGTTCCACCCATTTTCCTTTAAATGACATACTTTGGTTGTTTTAATTACTTATTTATATGCATACATATATGTGAAATGAAAATAGAGGTAAAGTAAAGTAGACTAAAAGGGGGCTACAACAGAAGGCAATTGGAATTTGAATGTAAGCATGATACACATATATAAAATTTCCCAATGAAATACTTCATTTATACAATAAATGTATACTGATAATTATCTTAAATAAATATCCATGAAGAAGCTAATAATACTAAGTTGGGAAAGCTTGTATGAAGATAAACAGATGAAGAGTTATGCTAGGAATTAGGTTTAACAACTATTAATAGCTAGGATATCTCCGCTCTAAAGTTCTCTATTTCAACAAACTGTTCTCATTGATTAACTAGGTTTGTATTGAAAGGGATAATACGGCATCAAAATTTCTAAGAACAGAGAATATAAACTATTGCACAAACTACTCTCTCAGTATTGCTATGTTGAAACATTATGACTAAAAACATTTTGGGGTTGAAAGGGTTTAATTGGCTTCTATATTCCAAATGGCAGTGCACTGTGGGAAGCCAATGCGAAAACTCAAAAGAGATAGGAGTCTGGAGGAAGGAGGTGATTCAAAGGTCAAGAAGAATTACCTTTTAATAACTTATTCCTTATGGCTTGCTCATCTGGTTTCTTATTGAACCCACGACCACAATCCCACATATGGGACTGCGCTGGACCCTCCCTCATCAAACACTAAGAAAATTCCCTACAATCTGCCTAAAGCCCTGTCTTATGGAGGCATGTTCTGAACTGAGGTTTCTTTCTCTCAAATGACTCTAGTTTCTGTCAAATTGACATAAAACACTAAGCAGTAAAATCAGACAGTCCCTAAGTATGGTCACCTTTGATTGTCTTACTTTAGAGTATGCCTCAATAGAGATGCTGAGGTTCAGAGGAGAGAATTTGGTCTTAGGAAAGTTGTAAATTCTAATAAGAGACCTAGTGTTACTCAGAAGACTACCCCAAAAATACTCTCAAAATGATAAACAGGAAGAGGTTATCATTTCCTGATCAATTCCAGACTCATTGGTAGCTTCATTTTGTCCATTTTGTGTTGGGATTGTGGAAGCAAACAATTAAAAAGTGAAATATTGTATTGCTCTGGACTGGTGTCTTCCAATATAAATGGACTATAGTATCCAGAGTATCAAAGGAAAAACTAAGACTCGTAGAAAAGTTGTAGAAAGTAGAAAATCCCTGAGCAGGCATGGATGTGAGCATAGTACTCTATATAATCCCTTTATAGTTCTTGGCTTGCTTGGGCTTCATATATATATATATGAAAAGTGGTAGAATTTATCCTTTAATTATCTACACCATAAATAGAAATGTGATCAAGTGTCAAAATATTAAGCATTCAAATGTCTTGTCTAATGATCATTGCTTGTGTAGCAAGGATACCTTATGATGCAATGTGGCCTTCCTCTAACACTCTACTTTCTTTCACACACTTCTAGTAACTACTAGAGCTCACAAAGGCTAGTTTTCAGAATGAGGTCTGCTTAGATCATACAGGAAAAGTAGACTATGAACATCAGACCACAATTTTCCTGAAAATCTATGATTCCAATAAAATGCCCTTGTTTTAATGTCAGAGGAATATCATCTCATTGTCTGTCTTTTAAGTCTATAAGTCTGTAGTTTTTCAAAAGTGAATCTATTTTTATTTCCCATTGACCTTTCAGGATAACAGCAACCCTCTGCTGGAAAGCCCTCCCTGTCCACTGGAATGCCTTGATTGAAAGTTCCACCACAGTCAGAAGTAGTAGAGGAAGGTTAATTTTAAATGCAAGTTCAGTATGGAAAATAAAGTCAGGTAGGGAGCATGCGTAGGCCAGTAGCATCAGAGCTGTGGGTGAGCTCAATGAAGAGATTCCTTCACTCTCCTGAGGAAGCTTTTTGTTGAGGAATGACTCTCCTGTTCAGAAAGTTATGAATTACAGTTGTCTACTATGTGATTTACATTGTGTTACACTCTAATATGTCATTGAGAGATGTGACATAATATAATGTGACAGACTGCTAAATTTTTAGGGCAAGAAAACTTTTTTTTTTATATTCAGAATCTGCTATCAAATTTGATAGCAGCTATCAATCCATTTTTCTTTTCTACAGACAGATCAAAAGTCTGATGTACATGAAAAGCAGGTCATTTTGAGACAGCCACAAATACTTCAGTGCCTACGCATCTCAGGAATGATAAATCAGTGTAAGAAATACTTTGAAAGCTGCAATGGTCTTTACTCAAACTTTCATTTTTTTTTCTTTTTTGGTTATAGCAATATTGTTGCAGAGCATAAGTTTACTTTATGATATTACTAAAAATGATGATTATATAAATTATTTGTCTACAGCAATGAATTGCACCTGGAGATGATTTTATAACCCAGGATGCATTATAATAAATCATGACATCACAGTTGGGTCAAGTATTCAGGAATGTGCTGATTCTCTGATCTTAATGATCCTTACCATTATCATTTTACCTGAATATATTCACAATCTGATCAGAAGTCTGCCCAAATAAATTAATGTTTTCTACTTATTTAATAGTTAATACAAGGCAGAGAGCTATGTAATTAAATATGCTAAATGGGCAGTTACAGAATGATTTTGCACAACATATCTGATTTCATTTTACTTTTCAGGCCCCACTTGTCCTAACTATATGAGATGAATTTGAACAGGATGAATATATTCCATATACATCTCAATTAGATAGCCTTTACAAATTAGAGTTTATTAACTGTGCCAACAAACAAGTTTCCATGTGACATTACTGTTTGTAAATACTAGGTTAGTTTAAGTCTCTCTATCACCCTTTTGTAAAACTAAACTTTTAATTATACCTTCTTATTATGTCACACACATATGAAGCTTCTATGAGTGAAATATCAGTGAGAAGAAAGATGACAATACCTGTGGACTTCCAGTCACACAGGACCCACAGAATATCTCCCTCCTCACTTACAAAATCATCACAAATAGTAGCCTGAAATCACAGCAAAGGGCTCTGCCCTGCTATAAATTTACAATTGTAATCCCTACCAGAAAAAAAATTTTACTTTTTACTTAATTGTTTCACACTGGAACACAGGATTGAGAGTGAAACCACTTTTCTATATTCTGTGTCTTCAGAAAGATACTTTTTGAACAAGACAGAATAAGCCATAGTCAATGTTTATGTATCCCTGCCAAAGAATGATGAGACTCTGACACTTTTCTCTGCCAAAGCCAGGTGTCATTGGTAAACTAGATGAGTCAGTCATCAAATAAATAACTAAATATTTAAATAAGATAGTAAATAAATAAATAAGAATAAAACCTTAGGTTTTAGATAATGACAGATTAAAATTGTAACCCTCTGATTTTCTTTTTTTTAATGAATTTATCCTTTTGTGCCTTATTTTTGAATGTATATTGATGCCATAAGAGTTACGTATGATACTTAAAAGATTAATAAGTTGCCATGAAGTTTGGTGTGTAATCATAGGTAGCATTTATTCACTGCTCAGCATTCTAATTTTTAAAGTTAGTGATAATTGTGAGAGATGACTGACAAGTAGAAGATGCTCTTTCTGTACCATGTGTCTGCTGCTAGTATTTGCTTAGAATGCAGAATACTTAAATGTATTTTTAAAATGATAGAACATATATTATTTATCTCTATCCTTTCTTTGGAACTGTCCTAGACTCTTGCCCATACCCTTTTTCCTCAGCAAGTGTTATTTTACATATAAATCATTTAATAGCAATTGAACAACAATGGCATCAAAGTGTCTAAAATTCCTTTACAGAATTTAGCTATAAGAACTATCTAGAAATATATTCTTAAGGTTTTTAGGTGATAGCAATTTAAATTTTATCTCATTCAATGCCATGCATGGGCACACTTTTTTTTTTAATTCAGATTTCAAAAAGTCATTGTCAGCTATAGTCTTGCTGTTACATGTATTAATCTGCCACTAGTGATAAAGCATCTAATACACAGTGTGTAAACTTACACAACTGTATCTATGCAAACAGGTGACACACTCTACTTTGGCCATGAGTCTGCAGATTTCTGTTTCAGGTAGCTTAGACTATGAGAATCATTCCATGCATTGAAAGACAGAACAGTGAGTAAGCAATTTGAGATCCTAACCAGAAAGCCATAAATAGTAAATTTCATTAAATTATATTTCTAAAATGAATAATTCTTTTAGTCATTGTGTTTTATCCTGTCTCTTTTAAATAACCCAATTAACACTTTTAACATTTTGTCTACAAAATATTCTGCCAGATCTGAAAATTCTAATGACTTTTTAATAAGTTCATATTATTTGTACAAAAGAATGGGTTCCATTGTGTATGTAATGATTTTCACAGATGTATGTAATTTATTTTGATCACATTCGATATTATAATTTCTTTGTAAAAAGCCATTTTTCTCTAATAGGAAGATAAGATTACAAAAGCAATGCATATGATCAAATCAATAGAAATGTCATAAAAAACAATTATATTTTGCAAACAACACGAACTAATAAAATCCAAAATAAGACAGGTAAAGCTTAAGGAAATTGTTCTTGTCATTAGAGGCAAGTAGGTTTTCTACTGTGTGGCTTGCTTTGCTATCTGACCTAGTTTGCCTGTAGCATTTCATCACCTCATCTGTTGTACTAAGGAGAGTGTCTTTTCTAGCAATTGTTCTAAGTCTTCTAATTTACTTTTTAGCATTTTTTCCACCTGGATGTAA
Organism: Montemys delectorum; assembly: GCA_019843815.1. Classification (NCBI taxonomy): domain Eukaryota; kingdom Metazoa; phylum Chordata; class Mammalia; order Rodentia; family Muridae; genus Montemys; species Montemys delectorum. The sequence continues at coordinate 22,569 of JADRCD010182076.1, forward strand.
AGGAAATGCTCTATCTTTTACATTTCTTTTTTTTTTTTATATATATTTCTTTCTTTTTTTTTTTTTAATTAGGTATTTTCTTCATTCACATGTACACTTTCCCTCTCCCATTTTCCCCTCCAACACAAACAAACGAACAAACAAACAAACACAAGAACAAACCCCTTCTGCCTCCCCCCTCCCAATGCCTGTCCCCCCACCCTCTCCCACCCATTGGCCCTGGCATTCCCCCACACTGGGGCACAAAACTCTCACAAGGCCGAGGTCCCTCACTCCTATCGATGATCGAATTTGCAATCCTCCACCACATACCTGCTGCCAGTACACTCAATCCCACCCTGTATAGTCCTTGATTGGTGGTTGGGTCCCTGGGAGCTCTGAGGGTACCAGTTAGTAATTGTTGTTCGTCCTAAGGGGCTGCAAACCCTTCAGCTCCATAGAACCTTTCTCTAACTCCTTCATTGGGGACCGTGTACTCAGTTCAATGAATGGCTGTGAGCCTCTACATCTGTATTAGTCAGGTATTGTCAGAATCTCTTAGGAAATAGCTATATGCTTGTCCTTCCTTCAGTCTCTGCTCCATATTTACTCTCTGCCACTCCTTCTGTGG
>JADRCD010182078.1:0-14599 GCA_019843815.1 Montemys delectorum
AGGATTGTGGGAAGGGGTGACTGGGAGGGGGTGACCGAGAGAGGGACAATGGGCAGGATATAAAGTGAATAAGTAAAATAATAATAAAAAATTTAAAAATACAAAAAAAAATAAATAAATAAGAATCTCACATAGGAAATTTGCAGGGAACATCCCCAGAGTGCTTTGCTCCAGAACCATTTGAGAGCTACCGATGCCTGAAAGTTCTAGGATACATTTCCTTCAAAGGAGGACAATATGCACAATATGGCCATTTTAAAAGTTGTAGCAAGTTAGCATACCAAAGCCCACACAGGCTCCACTTGGTCATAGCTTCATCTCAACAGTGACAGAACTGGGCAGCGTGAGTCCTGTTGGTCTTCTCTTCACGACCCTTCAGCCTGAGCAGCTTGCTTACTTACTCGCTCACTTGCTCTTTCTTCTTCTTTTTTTTTTTTTTTTTGGTGTTGGGGGGGGGGGAGCTGGATTTTTATGTCCTTTATGCTTTTGATGACTACAGAGTAGAATGCCTTTCCATCATGGTGTGACTCGGTTTCCCTTGACAAGACTGAGGCAGCAATCCTGCAGATATGGTTCTGGGTTCTGTCCATTGCAGCTTCTTGTGTGGTACATTGACATGCTGTTCCCACCTTAGAGTCAGCCAGGATCCTACACTGTACAGTGACTCTTTCCCTTTTGCAAGCATTTGGGAAAACTTCTGAGCCCATGTAAATGCCTCACTTCTTATCACCTTTAGTCAGAAGGGCCCAGGAGTCTCCCAGTTTAACTGAATCTGGCGTCAGCTAAGAGATGAGTTACCAAGCACACTTGTCAAGACTTTCTTGGCCAGGTTTATTGATAAAGGAAGACTCACCCCAAATGTGGCTATATCTTCCAGTTTTAGTCCAGTTATATCAAAGGAAAAAAAAAAAAAAAAAGGTTTTCTTTTTGTCTGCTTGCCCGAGCCTATCTGTGCTACTGCTGTGTGGCAGTGGCTGTGGCTGCCACATTCCTTCACTGGCCTTAGAAACGAGCTTCTTTGACCTTCCAACATGAACTAAGGACCAGTGGCTCTAGATTTTTCATGCCTTTAGATTGGAACTACTGAGGCAGCCAGCCAGCAAATACCAATCCTCAGCCTCTCCAGTATGAAGAAGATGCTGTTTGAATACTCAGACTATCTATCATGTATACCAATGTAATAAACATGCACGTAGGCGTGTGTGTGTGTGTGTGTGTGTGTGTGTGTATGTGTGATATATGTGTATATGTAAATTCATGCATTCTTTCATTTCCGTTCCTCTAGAGAGCCCTGACTAATGCAGCATCTTCTCTACTGTGTTGTGAATAATCTGTTCTGATCAATACTTTCCTGTTCTCACTGGTATCCCCCCCACCCCACTACAATTGCCTATTTAATGAGGTTTTCAAGCAGAGCATGGTGGTACACATCTAATTCTGTACCTAGGAGGGCAAGGCAGGAGGATTGCTGTAAGTTCAGGATTATCTTGAGCTTCATAGCAAAACCTGTTCTCAAATTGGGGTTTGGTGGGTGTCCAGCCACATTTCTGGCCACAGAAATCTGTTTATCTAAACCTTGGGCTGCCTTAGGAGACAGTAGTTATCTGTATATTTGTAGCCATGTGCCTACAGGTGACTTGATCATGAGCAATGGCTTTCATAACATGAAAGCATTTTTTTAAGGAATTATTTTTTTTTTATGTATATGAGCACGCTGTAGCTGTCTTCAGACACACCATTACAGATGGTTGTGAGCCAGCATGTGGTTGCTGGGAATTAAACTCAGGACCTCTGGAAGTGCACTCAGTGCTCTTAACAGCAGATCCATCATCTCTCCAGCCCATGAAAGCATTTTTTAACAGCTGGGCAGTGGTGGCACATGCCTTTAACCTCAGCATTCAGCAAGCAGAGGCAGGCAGGTCTCTGTATTTGAGTCTAGCCTGGTTTATAGAGCAAGTTTTGGGGACAGCCAGGGCTACACAGAGAAACTCTATCTCAGAGAGAGAGAGAAAGAGAGAAAGAGAGAGAGAGAGAGAGAGAGAGAGAGAGAGAGAGAGAATTTGGCAGAGGACAGTCTTGAACCATCTCTGCCTGCTGCAGGCCAGCAGACTTCTCCACCAAATGCAATGACATTTCTGTGGCTCCTAGTAATATCCAAAATTAAAATTTAGACTCACTGCAAACTGGATCACAAGGTGACGTCCACATCTTGCAAAGGCCATGACAAAGCCCAGGGAAGCAATATCGAGGTTAGAGTAAGACAAAAAGACTCAGGTCACCTACAGAAAACATAAAAAACAAACCAAACAGCAACAATGACAAAAGCAGACTTTGTAAATACGCAGGAGCCAGAAACAGCCTCGAGTATTTGGGGGGAGGAATGACTTCTTAATACATGAAATGAAAGTCAAAAATGAGAAAGAAATAAGGTCAAAGTCAAAGTGAAGGGTATGTCCCAGACTGGTTTTGAACTCCTGATTCTACTTCTGCAATGTCTTAAAGTAGTTGTCATCTGCCATTGTGCCTGATGGATACTATACAATTTTAATAGAAAATAGGGCAAAATGGTTCACATTCTTTGTTCTTAGAATTAGCCTGGGCAGTGGTGGCGCATGCCTTTAATCCCAGTACTTGGGAGGCAGTGGCAGGTGGATTTCTGAGTTCGAGGCCAGCCTGGTCTACAGAGTGAGTTCCAGGACAGCCAGGGCTACACAGAGAAACCCTGTCTCAAAAAAAAATTAGCCTATAGCTAAAATTATTATTATTATTATCTATTTTTCTGTTTTGTTCTTTTGAAACAATGTCTCAATACGTATAGTATTAGGGAGCCTGGAACTAGCCTTGAACTCAGAAATCCACCTGCCTCTACCTTCTGAGTGCTGGGATTTAAGGCACATGCTACCATACCTGGCTTATAATCTAAATCTTGTTAGAAGGTAAAATTGTGTTCAAAATTCTGTGTCTTTTTATTCCAGGATAAAATGCCCAGCTATGGTTTTTTTTTCCCTGTTTAAAGCTCCAATTCCTCATGCTATAATCTCAGGACTTAGTGTGTTGAGCTTAAGGCCTGTCTGAGCTACATATTGAGGTCCAGGCATGTCTAGGACCTTACCCACCCCAAAACCAGAATAATAGTAGTACAATTCTGGTTCTTCTCTCAGGTAAGTCCTCCTTAAAAGCTTTGTGCCAGCTAACTGGAGATCAGCTGCTACCTAAATCAGGAAGTTCATAACCACCAATCAAGCAAGAGTGAGCCTCTGACCAGCCAGGGCTATGCACACCTTTCTTCCCAACGTGTGAGAGCCTCTGTCCCTTAGTACCCTTGTATGTATGCCTATCTTTTATCCTTTGATTATAACTCTTTCTCTACTCCTTGCCTCCCTCATTCTCTGTCTCTCTCTGTCTCTCCCTCTCCCTCCCCCCCCCCCCCCCCCCCCCCCCCCCGTGTGTGTGTCTGTGTCTGCTTAGAGTCGAAATTAAAGTCACAAATACTCAAAATACTTAGACCCCAGCACACACCACTAGTGGCACCCAGTGGCACTCACAGGCATTGCTCAATCCCACTCTAGTCAGTTACTTGCCTCCTGGCTGAGGAAGACTGAACTGATGAGCAGCTGTAGAGGCCACGCCTGTAATCTTAGTACTGGTGGAACTGCAAAAGAATTGCAAGTTAGAGGCCAGCCTGGGGTGCAGAGCAAGACCTGTCTCAAAAAGCAAAGAACAGCAAAAGCAGAGCAAGGACTAACTCCCCTTGGAAGGCCTTCCACACTGTTCAGCCCCAGCAGCTCTATGAAGACCACTTGGCTCTTACTGTCCCAGGCCAAAGTCAGGAATCACCAACAAGCCGTTAATTGGAAACCTGCTTTCTAACAAGTAACAGGAATTGGAATATCAGTGAGGTTCTAGAATTTACTGTTTCAAAATGCAAGAGAGTCCAACCAAAGAGTACACATGGTGGAACTCATGGCTCCAGCAGCATATGTATAGCAGAGGATGGCCATGCTGGTCATCAATGGGAGGAGAGGCCCTTGGCCCTGTGAAGGCTCTGTGCCCCAGTGTAGGGGAATGCCAGAGCCAGTAAGCAGGAGGGAGTGGGGTGGTGAGCAGGGGGAGAGGGGAGGGAACAGGGGTTTGTTATAGGGTTTTTTTGTTTTTTGTTTTTGTTTGTTTTTTGTTTTTGGAGGGGAACCTGGGAAAGGAGATATTGTAAATAAAGAAAACATCTAATTAAAAAAATGCAAAACAGGTTGCTAGTGGCCTCATAGAGGATGCTGAGGTGTTTATCTAGTCTGTCCCAAGAGCCCTCAGTTTCAAAAGAAAGGAGCTGGTTTAGTTAGGAGTATCTATATCAGTGGTTCTCAAGCTGTGGGTCACAACCATTAAAAAACACATTATTTCCAAATGATCTTAGGAACTGAGACACTGCTCAGAGCAAAATTACAGTTATGAAGTAGCCACAAAAATAATTTTGCGGTTGGCAGTCACCAAGACGTGAGGAACTGTATTAAAAGGCCATAGCATTAGGAAGATTGAGAACCACTGAGCTAAAAGAAACAGAACCAAGAGGATGAAAACACACACTTACATGCACATATACATACATATACAGACACACACACACAGACACATACATATACACACAGAGAGACACAAACACTCGCACACACTTATACAGGCACACACACTCACACATACACTCACACACACTTATACAGGCACACACTCACACATACACTCACACACAGGCACAAACACACACTCACATACACATATACAGACACACACACAGAGACACACATATACACATCCACAGACACGAACTCACACATACACTCACACACATGCACACACAGAGGTGCATATGCTAACACATACACTCATGCACAGGCACACACACACACACACACACACACACACACACACACACCCAACAGCCAGAGCTGACCCAGAATAGCTGTCTTTTACTAGAGGACTATAACCAGTGGTCACTCAGTCCACAAATCAGGGGACTTCAGCGTTCACAGTCTGGCACTGGGAGGCCAGAAAGTTCCTGGAGAGCCACTGCTCTCCTGCCAGTGAAAGAATTGGTGACAAGTCGACAAGTCAACTCAGCAGCAAGGGGGAAGACCAAGCGGAGGTGAGACAACTTCCCTCTGACATAGACATTCTGTCTGGGCCTACAATTGGGATGGGCTTTCCCCATCAATCAAGGCAATCAGGACAATGCTTCAGATGAGGGTCCCTACTTAGGAGATGCTAATTTCTGGCAAGTTGACATGAAAACCAACCATAATAGTGGTAGGTGCTGGATGCCATTGCTAGCCCAAGGAAACATTTGTGAGTTGGAAGTAGGCCCACTCCAAGGAGATGAAGCATGGCCTGACTACTGCTTGGCAAGAGAATGGCTCCTTTGGCCTGCTCTGCTCTTGAAAGATCAGCTCCACTCAGAAGACAGACTGCTGAGTGAGCCCAGCTTAAACCTAGATGTCAAGCCATTAGCTTCTCAGCTAGACACCCTGGTGCAGTGGCATTAGGACATACTGACTCCACTTGACATGTGTGTAAAGCCAGCAGGCGTCCTCAACACTGACCCAGACTAGCCTGCCTACTTGCTTGCCCCGTTGTTTCTAACCTGGCACCCTGAAGCTATGGCCTGTGGCCAAGCTGTTTCATAACTTCATGTTCGTACAAACTTGGGTGTGGAACGCAAAGTGCAAAGGGAACTGGAATAGGAGGGTCCACAGACCTCCTTGGTTAACCCTCTGTGATTTACCATCTGGGCACACATACTCTAATCCTAGTGAATCTGTGGGGTGCCAACGTTCTCTGAATGAGGGCAGAGGGACCCACCTAAGAACGCTTCCCTCCTACCCAAAGCCAGTTTAAAAAGAGGACTGTGGTTTGGGGGGGGGGTCGTTCCTTTTCTTGCAGTCTCCCCATGCTGTGGCAATAAATACAATTCTTTCTTCTACCTCGACCCTGTCTGCCTGCCCCCCCCCAGACACTCTGAAGCATGTGATAACAGCAATTTCACTGTCCTTTGTCAGATCCAAATTCCTCCAGAGCTCCTGAGGTTACTATTTTCCCCCAAAGGCGTACACTCGTGCTAGTAATGTACACATCCATTCATATGTACTTCTTGCCAAATGAGCACCCACACCCTGGGCCTAAGCCTTTCAGAAACTGGCTGGGATGACCTGCTTCTGTGGGCCTTGTACAGAAGCGACAGGCAGCTGTGGACTGCTGCTAGAGCTGACCCTGTCTCCAGTGGAGTCAACTGCTCTCCATTCTCAATCCTGTTGCTTGACTGAGCAGAGCCTACTCCCATCAGCATTTCCAGGAAGGGATCAGAGACCTCAGACTGTCTTCAGTTTTAGGATGATGGATACCTGACTCCATGAGAGGGCACGGCAGGATTGTTGCTGACACTTGTTGGGACTGAGACAAGCACCTTGGGAAGAGCAGATGCACTGTTTGACTTGGGATCGCCGAGTCCTCCAGATAGATTTGTCCCCTTCAGTTTCCCAGTTATGTGATCCCCCTCTTTCACATGAAGCGATGCTGGGTTCACTTCTCTCCCTTATAATTAAGTCCCAACCAGGGCTGGAAAGATGGCTTGGTAGATGAAGTGTTTGCTGTCCAAGCATGGTGACCACATTTCAATCCTCAGATGTAAAAGTCAGGCAGGCATGTCTGTTACCTATAATCCCAGCACTCAGGAGGGAGAAATGGGATGAAGCAAGCTGGATGAGCTCAGGGTTCAGTACCTAAAAACAAAGTAGAGGACCAGGAAGTAGGCTCAGCAGGTAAAGGCACTGTCTGATCTGAGCTCAATTCCTAGAACCCACATGGCAGAAGGAGAGGAACAGACTCCCCAAGATTGTCTGCTGATTTCTACATATACACCATAGGGTGTGTGTGTGTGTGTGTGTGTGTGTGTGTGTGTGTGTGTGTGTGTGCATTTTTTGGAAAAAAACCACACACAATAAACAAACAAATAATGCAATTACTTGATTAAAACATGAAATAAAGAGTGACATCAGAAGACACAAAGTGACCACTTCAGGCCTTCATGTGTACCACATGTGTTCCTCACAAACACACACATGCATTTTTAAAAGTCCAAACCAGAAGATGCTGATACAGTTCAATTGTTAGGTGCTTGCCTAGTATGTCCAAGGCCCTGGGTTCAATACCCTGCACTACATAGAGCACTGCTTACTTGTGATCCCAGAACTCTACTCAGGAAGTAGAGACAGGAGGAAGAGAACTTCTAGGTCAGGGCTGGAGAGATGGCCCAGTGGTTAAGAGCACTGACTACTCTTCTGAAGGTCCTGAGTTCAAATCCCAGCAACTCGGATGGTGACTCACAACCATCCGTAATGAGATCTGACACCCTCTTCTGGTGTGTCTGAAGACTGCTACAGTATGCTTAATTATAATAAATAAATCTTTAAAAAAATAATAGCTTGACCTGAGGATCAGGGGTGAGGAGGACATAACATCTGTCTCAACACTGGGAATAACTGGGACCAGTGGGATCCAGGCACGCAGGAAATCTGCCAGTCCAGTGGCACAGGTTCCTCCCAGTCTGTCTGTGCTGGTGCTCTGAGCAGACCTTGGGTGCAAATTTTGTAGCCAGTCCCACAACACCCAAACAAACAAACAAAACACACACACACACACACACACACACACACACACACACATACACAAAGAACTTCTAGCCCCAGCTACATCCCCAGTTTGAGGCCAGCCTACATGAGTCCCAGGCTAAAACTGCAACCAACCACAGTAAGCCAGAGGTACACAGACCCTTCTATGAGAGCTCCTCTCCAGGATTTATCAGGGATCATCCCACACCAGAACCTCCTCTAACGTCCCCATTCCCCAACCTGTGAGTAATGGGGGGCCTACTCTGTAGGCAAGTTAACTATTGGGAGGATTACAGCACACACCTGTCCCTGCCCTTTCTCTCTGGTTCCTAGAGCATCCATCCCTCCCTCGGTTACTAAAGTGTAGCTAACACCTGCTTTTTAACTTCCGTCTCAGCCCTTTCTAAAGTGCTGTGGCACCCAGTAAGACAGCCATGGAGAATTTATGACTTTCATTATTATGACATGTGAACAGAGATGTCTAATTGCTTTTGTCCACTGGCGTATAACGATGTGGACCAGATGTGCTTTAAAAAGGCTTGTTAAGCCGCTGCTTTGAACAAAGAAGTCTGATTCCTTGCCCCCTCCCCCTCCCACTATACTGTCTCATAATTGTTCCTAGCCCCGTTGATTTTCACTTTTTCCAGAAGATGAAACTTGTAAATTGGTCCTGAAAGCCTTCTTTTCGCTCTTCTTCTATGCAAAGGGACAGTTAGGAACCTCTGTCAGGCCCAGCCAGCACTGTACACTCCCTGGATGAAGGGTTGTTGTGTCCCGTGTCAGCTCTGCCACAGGGCTCGGCCACTTAGGTAGGCAGGACACAAGAAGTGACCACGCTTAACCCACGCTGTCACTGGGCAGGTGTTGGGGTGGGGAAGTGCAGTCTGAAATGCAGGACTAGCTAGCTCAGGTTCACCGGGTCCTGGCAAGGAGGCAGGCTGGCTGGTTCCCAGGCTCTTGGACTCCCAGAAGCAACTGGAGGCCTCTGAAGAGCTGAGAACAGAGTGGGCCCCCCCCCCCCCCCCGGCCGGATCTGGCCTGGGGCTGGGGAAGAGAACAGGAAAAGCTTCGACTGGTACCTTGGGGAGAGTCCTTGCCTTGAAGGTGGTAGTGGGCTTGAGCTTGGTGATAACTGTGGCTAGGAGCACAGGGAGGCTTTCTGCAGGAGATTAGAGGGCAGCTCTACAGGCGAAGGCCTTCTCCATGGCTCCCCACAGGCGATATCGATGAAAAGAGACAGTCCATGGTATTAAGGCATTTATTGTCATGGCAAAAAATGGATGAATAAAAACCATAGTCCATTCCTCAGGGTGGGCCTGAAATTAAATACCTTTTGCAGGGAGGAGTGTCTGAGAAGGCAAGCCCTTCAGACCTCTAGGTACCTCATTAAAATGGAGATCTGTCTTGAGCCTACTCATGTCCTCCATCTGTGGAGGGACTTGGGGCATTGCCCTTGCATGACTGATGGACACAGAGCTATGGGGGTGGGGAGGAAGTGCTGCACCTAGTGACAGGGTCCTGGTGCCTGGGAACAGGCAAAACTCCCACCATCCCTTCAGGGCCTCCAGAGCTTAGAGCCTTAGCTCAACCAAGAACTAAGCTACCTTTCACAGTCCCACACTAGACAGCTGCTGCTTTGCAGGGGGATGTGGAAAGAGTAAGTCCTCATCCCTCAACTGACTGGGAACAAAGTTCTTGTTAGCTTACAGGTGATTCCTCTGGGCTCCTCCCAGGGACCTAGCGATGGCTTACATCATCACCTGCCGGCGTTACCTGCCACCACCGTGTACAGGTGGCCTGGCTTATGAAAGGACTGCTCTACACCCCAGCTCTTCTCTTTTTATTACCACACATTCCCAGCCTCCCTCTCCCCCCCCCCCTTCTGTCCTCCTCTGTCCCCCTTCTCTGGCCTCATGGCTCTGTTCCTGTCTGTCTACCTCTACCCCTTCTCCAGACCCTCCCTCCCATTCCCCTAAATAAACCTCCTACACTAGGTCTGTCACATGGCGTGGTTTGTCAGGGGACACCTTGCTCGGGCCTACCAGGTACCCCACCCACACGCTGCATTATATTTCCTAACAATTCTCACATGTAAATCCACAGGAGCAGATTCGATACTGCACGTCTTTAAATAGAACCATCCTGGACCCAGCTTCTGTTTCATTTCCAGAAGAGCCCCTAAATCTGCTTCCACATTTAAAAAAAAAAAAAAAAAAAAAACAAAAACCCTCTCCAGTTATTTTTAGCATACTAGCCCATGGAGCCCAACAGGCCTATCATATCCTAATGATGTCCCTCAGTCCTCAGCAGAGGGTCATCTGAAGATGTTTCCCATAGCATCCATTCGTGGAGGGTCACAGGGTCTTAACCCGAGGGACACAGATGGGCAGCTAAGGAAGAGACATCCTCCCCGTCAGCCTCCTGGGCATTCTCCCACCTAGGCACACCGATGTGATAAACACCGTGATCGAGAAAGCAACTTGGGGCGGAGAGGGTTTGGGGTTTACATTTTATGTTACAATCCATCCTTGAGAGAGGCTAGGGCAGGAACTCAAGGCAGGTATCTGGGGGCAGGAACGTCAGCAGAGCCATAGAAGGTGGTACTTACTGGTTTGCTCTCTACGGCTTGCTCAGTTCTCTTTTTTTATATAACCCAGGACCATGTACCCAGGACTAGCTCAATCCACCGTAGCTAGGCTCTCTCACATCAATCGTTAATCAAGAAAAGGTTCCACAGAGTTCCCTACAGGCGACCTGATATAGGCGTCTACTCAGTTTTAAGATTCCCAAGTGACTCTACTGTGTGTCAGGTTGACAATCCTCCCCAGCTCACTTGCTTTATGATTCCAACAGGATTTCTAGTCCTCTTCCCCATCTCCTTCCTTTTTGACAGAGGATCTCACTAAGTAGTCCAGGTTGGACTGACACTCGGAATTCTCCTGACTCAATATCCCAAGTACCAGCATGTGTATGCCACCATACAACAGCAAACATACCCAAGGGCTAAGCAAAGTGGTATACATAGGAGCCAGAGGGCAATCACTAAGCTTATCCTCCTGCCTCAGACTCCAGAGTGTTGGAGTTGCAGCAGTGTGCCCACAACATCTGAAGACATTGAGTTTAACCTGTGCAGGTTCAACAACGCATTAGTCAGGAATAGTTTCTGAAGAAAATCTGTTTCACAGGATGCTCATTCACAAGGCCACAGTTCCCTGCCCGTGCTCGCTCTGGTGTGTGTAGCTAGTAAATAGACTAGTAAAATGTCCTCACAAAGGAGGAGAGAAGGCCTCTCTTCTCTTCAGGCTCTGCCTCTTAGTCAGGGAATGCTCCAGAGGTACCTTGCACCTGCCCTGGAATTTCCCGGCTAGTCTCCAAGCTCCATCCCAGGCTTTTCTGATCCCATCATTTTCTGTCCCTGTGGCTAACCAAGCACCGGGCATCCCAGCCAGGCCACTCTCCTGAGCTTAGGCCTCCTTTCCCTTCTGCCCAGATGGAAGGGCTACTTTTTAAATTTTTTGTTTGTTTTTGTTTTTTCATGACAGGTAGAGGTAGAGACGTTTTTCTGTGCAGCTCTGGCCATCCTGGACCCAGCTGGCCTCAAACTAACAGATTTACCTGCCTCGTCTTCCTGAGTGAGTAATCAGATCAAAGGCTTGTACCACCACTGTCAGCTTAATTGTTTTTTCTTCGAAGTACTTTCAAGTTTTAAAAACAAAATTGGGAAATCATGTAGCCACTTTGAGGAACAATTTGTTGGCTTCTTTCAAAGTTAAATATGAATTAGCTATATGACACAATAACACCATTCCAAGGTATGCTCCCAATAAAACCGGAAACAGACCTACGAACAAGTTGTTGTGCTTATGTACATTTATATAGCCAGCAAAGCAAACAGCCAGAAGCAGAAATCACTCATGCCTGTCAACAAACAGAGAAATGAAGTAGGTCTTCTATACAGTAAAATAGTATTCAGTCATTTTAAAAGATAAGTATTGACATATGCTACAATTTGGATGAATTTTTAAAACATTATGTTAGGCTGATAAAAGGCGCATCAGGGATAGGGGCTTGCTGTCAGGAACCCACATGACGAAAGGGAAAAAATGGACTTCCATAGGTGGTCCTTTGACCGCCACACAAACAGTGGCTTATACATGTCCCCCTAATTAAACAATATAATAATTTTAAAAGTATATTTTACTAAAGAAGCCAAGCTCAACATAGTGGCACGGTGTACTCAGGTCGAGTCAGGAGGATTGCTGCTAGATCCAAGCCAGCTAGGGCTAAACTAAGCCAGCCTCAAAAGTAGAGCAGAAGGGAGGGGAGGGGAAGGGGAGAGGAAGGGAAGGGGACCGGAGGGAAAAGGGGCGGGAAGGTGAAGGGAAGGGAGTGGAAGGGGAAGAGGAAGAGGAAGGGAGGGGGGAAGGAGGGGAGGAGAAGGGGAGGGAAAGGGGGAAGGAGGGAAGGGGAAGAGGAAGGGAAGGGGAAAGGGGTGGAAAAGGGAGGGCAGGGGAGGAGTGGAGAGGAAAGAGAAGGGGAAGGGAAGAGAGGGAAAGGGAGGAGAAGGGGGGAAGGGAGGGGAAGGGAGGGGAAGGGAGGGAAGAAATTCTCCTGCTTCTGTTTCCTGAGTGATGGAATTAAAGGCATGTGTCACACCTGGCCATTTCAGGATTTAACCAAATAGCTCTGTGTATATATTCCCCCAAACAAAGGCATGTTCTCATACAACTCTGGGAAATCTCACACTCAGGAAAGTCAAGCCTGTGTTGATCCTATTTAAATTACAACCAAGGTCAGAGTTCAGCCCTTCCTTCCCCGGTGATGTTATTTTCAGCACTTATCCTGTGGATTGGTTAATTCACGACCACAGGCGTGTTCCCTTCTCATGGTTTTTAAGCTGCAACCACACTCAGCCTCACAGGGCTTTTCATTTTGACCTGCTCTTGGCCCTAAAGAGCACAATCTGGGTGTGAGTCACTCTTCAGCTTCCTGAGAGTGAGTGAGGCTGTCAGCAATCTGCTTCTGGAGGGAAGAGACTGGGCTTTCCAGGCCACATTGCATGGGATGCCCACTTTAGCCACCAGGATGAGGTTCTGTCAGCTAGGTCCCCCTGGGGAGCTCCATTTGTTCCTTATATTTAATAATATACTATGCAATTTTTAAGGTCTAACAAAACTAATTTATAAAACCATTTGTGGGCTGTCTTCATTTTTACCACTTAATTCATCCAGTCTGTACCTAGTTCAGAGAAGATACAAAGGTGGGTGCACAAGTGTCTGCCTAATATTATAAATCAGGCCAAGAACCCTCGTTGGGAATCTCACATGTCCCAGGGGTAAGCTTATCACTTTTATTCTGCTAAATAGACACAATCAATCTTCATCTCTACCTGTACAGTTGTGCGGCTCTCACAGCTCATCAGAAGGTTTCTCTGTGTAGTGGATAGTGGTTAATGCTGAAACTCACAACTGGTCAAAGTGCAAAAATTAAGTGTCAGTGGAGTGTTCAGCCAAAATGAGACGCCTATGCCATACTCACCTTCCCACGGCTCAGGGACCATCACAGAAGAGCAGGCAGAACGATTGTAAATGTCAAGGGTCTGGGAGGACCGGGGCACTGTCCTCAGGGACCCACAGCTTCCGTGGTTGCCTGAAAAGTAAGCTTCCGGAAGAGCAGCCAGTGCGCTTACCCTCTGAGCTGCCTGTCTAGCCTCATTGTTAGACATTTTGTACTTTTAAAGTAGTAATGTCTTTTTTCTTTACTTTAATGGACTGATTCTTTGAATGTTTAAAGGATTCCTGAAAAGGCGACGATCAGGAGGCCTCCACACCTCAAGCTCAGCTAAACTGGCTGTCGTGTGATTGCCAGTGTTTTCATACAATGTTCTAGAACATTCCACACAATATTCTAGCAAGAAGTGGCAATTGCTTCATAAGCCCCTCCCTCTAACTGAAGCTTCTGGGGCTGGGGAGTCAGTTTCCTTTTGTAATTTTTTTCCTGGTCAACCACAATCTATTTGGCAGCACAAATTGGAGTCCATACGTTATTTTTTTAAAAAGGAAGGACATACAATTGGGGTGTAGGGAGGTTGGGATGTACATGGGAGGAGTTAAGGGAAAAAATTCCAGGTGTACATGATCAAAATATATTGTATACAATTCTCAAAGAATTAGGCATATATATTTAATTTGTATATAATATATACATATGTTATATATATATGTATAAAACATACACTAGTGATGTAACTCAGAAGGTAAAGTGCTTGTTAGCATAAACAAAACAAAACAAAACTTCAGTTCAACATAAACCAGGCATGATGGTGCACACCTCCAATGCCAGCACTCAGGAAGTGTAGGTGGGAGGATGCGGAAGTTAAGGATATCCTCGGCTACATTGGATGTTCAAGGCCAGGCTGGGATACATGAGATTATGGAGTGGGGAAAGGAGGGGAGAGAGAGACAGAGAGAGGAGAGAAAGTGAGAGAGACTGAGAGATAGCAGCGGGGTGGAGGGATGAATGAGAACGCATAGATAGGAACATTTTGGTCCTGATAGACAAGCAGCTAAATGTTAATGCCTTGTAAACACAGAACCGATGAACCTAGAATATCCAGCTGAATTTTTAAAGGGCCAGTATGCAGCCTTTTGGTGCGAAACCTGTTTCTTTATTTTTTTAACTGTTTAGACTTTATTTTATGTATCTGGTTGTCTTGCCTGCACATACGTCTGTGTACCATGTGTGTGCTGGAAATCAATCGCTGGTCCTCTGGCAGTGCTCTTAACCTCTGAGCCACCTCTCTACCTCCGTTACGTGATTGCCAATGTTTACACACACTCATTTTCTCTTGTTACTAATCTTTATTGCCCTCAATATGAGTTGTCAAAATGCTGAAGCATATTGATAAAAACATACTTTGTATGCAGCCTCCACATAGGCATCAT
>JADRCD010182079.1:0-13213 GCA_019843815.1 Montemys delectorum
AAATTGTAGTGATCATTAATATTTTTGGTTCATTGAAAAACAATTCCTACATTCTGTAGTTATCATAATAGCAGAGGTATGGTTACAATTAATGAAAATGTCAGTTGCAGAATTAGAATTTGCACATTATCTATTTAACGATGTATCTAAATTCTAAATGGGAGATACACTGAACTCACATTGCCTTAACCCCTTCTACAATCATGCAGTACAGGCATTGCTAACAGTAATTTACCAAACATTATTGAATTCTTTGTAAATTCAATCATAATCACAAGCTTAGGCTATGGTCCTAAGGTTGACCAATAAGCTTCTCAGAACTCTGTTCAGATAGCAACTCCCGACTACTGAAGTCAGCATTGAAGTGTAAAGTTATCTGTATCTCTCATCTACATAATCACAAACTAGAATATACTGTTTGTGCATGTCTACATGTGTGTGTGTGTGTGTGTGTGTGTGTGTGTGTGTGTCACTCTGATGGAAGCCAGAGGTTGACATCTGCTGCCTTTCTACATCATTCTCCACTTTATGTAGCAAGTGTTGGTTTCTCTCTTGAACCTAGAGCTCACTGATTGTACAGCTCAAGCTAGGATTCCTCGTCCCCGCCCCCAACCAGTGGTAGGCTGTCTTTCTCATGTGGTATCTAAGTGAGTGCTTGAACTTCACCGCCCAGTCCTTGGGCTTGCTAAACCATTTTTCTAGCCACAAACTCAAATATTTTTTTGACAATCAAAAATTTGATTGTGAGCTTAACCTTTTGTAGCTAAACCATTTCTCTAGCACTAAACTAAAATATTTTTGAAGATAGAGTTTTAGATCACACAGTGTTCACAGCATACTTGTAGAATATTCCACATTCCACATACATCATGTACCTTAATAAATTACCAACAAAAAGGAGATATTATAATATTTATTTTACCAATAATGACACTGAGACTTAGTTACTACTGAGAATGATGGAAAGATGAATAGTTCATTGCTAGTTAGTTCTCTGGTCTTTGAGCCAATGTAGATTTTATACAGTGAGAACTCCAGATTGCTAGAATACTCTGGAATTTGAACAGTAGGCTTTCCTTCCTTAGATCAATCTAGTCCTTGATTGCTTCTTACCAATTGGTTATTTCTAAAGTCTCTCTCTCTCTCTCTTTTCTCCCTTCTGTCCCTCCTTCTTTCCTCTCTCTTCTTCTCTCTTTCCCTATTGTCTTTTGTCTCTTTTTATCAGTATCCCACTTTTTTATCTCTTCATTACACAAACTATATATCTTTACAGATTTCAGCAGAAGACCTCTCAATCCCAGTACAGAAATAAAGCTCATGCTCAGCCGAGCTCACCAGCAGCAGGCTTCAACCTGATTGAAGCTGCCCAAGCTAACAAAGCATTCTCTGTAGAGAGATGTACCCTCAGACATATGTTTAGGAAGTTCTGGAGCAATGTGAGCAGTGAAGCTTGTTTGTGCTGTGGATTTCAAAGACTCAGCAGATGTGGCGTCCATCTGAAGGCTTCATTTGCAGTGGCAGCGGCAATTTGTCCCATACAGATCCATGGGGCATGAGCCGTTCTAGGTGCAATGCAGAATAGAATAAGATGCACAAAGCTCTAGCTTACACAGAATATAGTATGGGGGCAATGCTTTTGTACATGTTACTATGAAACATGTCAGTCTAAGAATTTATAGAAGTATTTCAAAATTCTCCTCTGTTTCTGTCTCTTTTTGGTGTGATTAATTAAGGAAAGGAATTGACCTGTAAGAGATTACTAATGTTTTTATATTGATATTTGAGATGGAATGTCTTTGTAGCTTATCAATGCAGACTTACTGAAGTTTCAGTGGTATTCAGCTACCAGACCAAATAAGACACACAGAATACTGGGCTTTTTTTTTTACCCAGGTATTAAGTTGGGAAGTAAGACAGATCTACACTGGTCAAGCTAGGCCACAACCCAGTGATTTTCTGAGATATTAAAACTGTATATAATTTCTGGTTACAGTATGATATTTATCTACCTGTATGTACTCGTTATATGAAATAGCTATGATTTATTTTTCTTGAGAACATTCAAAAATCTGTTGAACTAATTATATTGAAAATTAAAATTGTTATCAGCCACTGCTGCACTATTTCACTATAGAACACTGTAAATTATTTCTTATAAATTGTATTCTTGTAGCTATAAACCATCTTTTCTCCACCAGTACCCTTTTCAGACCCTGGGAGCAATTATTCTAGTGTCTGCTGCTATGAAATCTACTTCCTCCATATGTGAGATCATGTGACACTTATCTTTATGTGTCTGACTTTTCTCATTTAAGATAACACCCTCCAGTCTTACCTGTGCTGTTACAAGTGCCAGGAATTTATACTTTCTTATCACTAATATATACACCACTATGTTTGCACTGAGTGGTTCATGCCTATAACCCCAGGACTTAGAAGACACAGGCAGAAGGATCACAAGTTCAAAGCCAAAATAAGAGACATGGTGGAACCTTGTCTCAATAACAAAACAAAACAAAATTACACTTTATGTACAACATCATTGTGGTAATCCATATGTCCTGAGAGGTACAATGAGGAAATAAAGGATGGATGTAGAGAAAGGCTGGGATCAGGTGGGCTATGTGCTCTGATGGAGACATGCCAGAAGCCTAGAGACTTGGCTTATTTATTATATACTTATTATATACTTATTATTATTTTTCCGAGCAGGAGGAGATGGGCTTATTGTTCTCATCTGGAGGAGGAAGCAAGGTAGCTAATCTCTGTTAGACATCTCTGGAGGGGAGCAGTTCCAGGTTGTTGTCATCTGGGAGAAGGAAGCTGAGCACCATTGATGTTTTCTGCATACACTGGTTTTACATAAGGGTCAATCATTAGTAACAGCACCTGTGCTTGGAAAAGGGAATGAATGTGTAAAGAGTAAATACACACTCATTCAGGACTCTATCTGCTCCTCAAATTTCATCATCTGATGCTTGTCTGACTGGCAACTGATTCCATGTCTTGATTCTAGTACTGCAGAAAACAAAAAACAACACAGAACCAAAAACCAAAAACATAAAAACCATGGAAGTACAAATGTCTCTTCAGGATCTGAAATCCACTTTCACTACTCTTATTTAGCATAGTACTGGAAATGCTTTCAGAGTAATTGGTAAGATCAATAAAGAGTATTGGAAAAGAAGTCAAATGGTGTCTGATGTAAATGTCATAATCTTATATACAGAAAAGCCTAAAGAGCCCACCAAAACCATTTATAAATAATAAATTTGTGAAGTTGTACGATACAAAATTAACATACAGATGTTAGTATCAATAATAAACTACCTAAAAAAGAAATCAAGAGAGTAATCCTGTTTACAGTAACTACAAAAAACCCCATAGAAACCTTGAAATTAACTGAGAGAACTCTACAGTGAGACTATTAAAAAATGAGAGAAGTTAAAGAGAACACACACAACACAGAGAACACATTGTGTTCACAGTTGTAAGAATACATATTTCTAAATTATTCATCCTACATAAAGTAGCCTATAGATTGAAAAAATTCCTGTTAAAGTATCAAGGACATTATTCACAAACATAGAATAAAATATACCATTCTTAATGTTAGCATGGAGCCATAAAAGTTGCCCATTGGGCAAACAATTCTCAAAAAAAATGAACAATACCTGCCTTCAGAAGATATAAATTGTGAGATAAGATGTCAGACCATTAGCTGTCTGTGTGTGACACCTCAAAAATGAAGAGTCAAATGAATAGACAAAAGAAACAATCAATGTAAAGGATTAGAAATTATTGAGGTGGTGATACATTAGGAGATAACTGTAGAGAAACAGGACAATAGACTAAAGAGCAGCAAGGTTCCGACAACGTGGCTGATGGAGTGGACCCAGAGGGCAGGAGACGCCTCATCTACAAGGTCTGCCAGGCAGTTACAGTAAAAAGAGACTTACATTGTGATTCCTTGAAACCCATAATTCTTACAAGCCTCACATCTACCCAGGGGCTTGAGTAGACAGTGACTTCTCCTTTGTGAAATGTGTCAATAATGGAAAAATGGTCCATTCTGCCATTCCCCAAGTCGAAGAGGGTTGTGGTCAGAGCCATACTGAGAAGTAATCTATTGGTGAAGCCTGAGCTGCCTGGGGATTTGAGAAGAAGCAATCACAAGCCAAAGACTGAACCCACTTGGATAAGTGGGGGACTGCCTTTGGGTTTGATATAAAGATGCTGAGAGTTCAGCTACAAGGGAGCTCAAAGAGAGAGGGCCTTGGAGTTCAATGGTCCTGCACTTGGTGGGGAGTAGGGTAACAGACAGAGAGCTGTAAGTAAGAAGTCAGTTGACTGCTTGAGCTCCACAGCTTTATCCCTGCCATGCACTCTAAAGCTCAAGTTGAATGGACATCCCCTGAAGTCTTCCACTTCCAGAAGAATGCTCAGTGATGAACAAGATAAATAAAAAAAAAGCACTGTGTCTAGACTAGCAGTAACACTGCAGTTCTCATCCTGTGGGTCGTGACCCACTGTGGGGAGCAAAAGACCCTTCCTTTCACTGGGTCCCCAAGACCTTCAGAAAACACAGATATTTACATTACAATTCATAACAGCAGCAGATTACAGATATGAAGTAGCAATGAGATAATTTTATAATTGGGGTTCACAACAGGTGGAACTATATTAAAGGTCGCAGAGTCAGGGCTGGCGAGAACCACTGCAGTAGATCTCAGGGATCTATTTGCTTCCTCCATATCCTAAGCACATTCAAGGTGGACCTTGAGGCTTAAACCATATTCTCTCCAAGGTATGCAAACAGTGGTGCTTCTGGAAGGAGTGAGCATCTGCCTGGCTCCTAAGCAACAAAGGTGAAAGTAGTCTGAAGTGATTGCTGCTTAAATTATGTCTTTGGTAATGGTGTTCTTTTTTTCCTTTGTTGTTGTTTTTGTAGTTTCTTACAATTATTTTTGTTTTTTTTTTTTTAAAAAGAAGATTATAAGGTCTTGTTTCCTCTCTTATGAAACTTTTCTTATGATGAGTATTTTATTGCTTACTCTGCCCCCTTCCTGTAAAATCTCCTCTTGTCTTCTGCTGCTTTCCCCTGTGTTTAACCTAGATTCTTCTTTTCTGTTTGTCGTGTCTTTGGCTTTTTAACTTTTTAATTTCACTGCACTTTTACCCTGAAGGCTGTTGAATTTCACAGCCTGCATTGAACACTGTTTGGCCCCTTTTCTGTTGGCACTGGTGGTGTGCAGCTGACCTTAATTCATGACAGTGCATTTCTGTGCCTGCTTTGTTCTGTTATTGCTGTTATGGTAGGTAATTCTTTTTTTCTGGGGTCTTAGAGTCTTTGTTGATGTCTACCATGAGACCTCTAAGCAAAACCCATCAGGTGAGAAAATCACAGCATAGAAGCAAACACACACGCATACACACACACACACACACTCACACACACACACACACACACACACACACACACACACACACACACACATGCACACGTGAGTGACCAATTCAAAGACTCTGAATTGGGCAAAACTCTAGAGGAAGAACTTAAAAGATTGCTTCTTAAATTAATCAGTGACTTTGAAGCAGAGGATTGATTTGAAATGTGAAAATCAATTTAGAATCTGGAGAAGAAAGTCAGCAACATAAGTTAGAAAGTCACCAACATGCAAGGAAAAGTCAATGAGAATGTTGACGCAATGGGAAAAAGTAGCAACGGTAGAGGGAAAAAAAAAAAACCTCAGTAAGTCAAAAGAAGAAGAAGAAAGGATAACAGTGATGGAAGACAATGCCAGGGAAACATCTCATGAGGACATCAATAAATAAAAGCAGTCGCCATCAGTGTAACTTCTAAGACGTCTGGGATATGAACATGAGACTAAACATCAGAATCCATGTGGTGGAAGAAGGAGCTGAGATGAAAACTAAATACAAATAAAATCTAATCAAAGAAGTACAGCAGATATTGTACCAACTTTCGACACATTACAAACCTCTAAACACATTGTTAAATGCCAAAAGGAAGGTGAAGATGAAGACAAAGATAAAGATGAAGAAGAGGAAAAGAACCACCACCACCGCCACCACCATCACAACAACAAGAAACAAAAGCTAAGAGAATAAAGCAGGCATATGGTGCATCCCTATAATAACAGTACCTGGAGAACTGAGGCAGGAGGATTGCTGCTATCTTGAGACCAGCCTGACCAAACTGAGATGCTATCTGAAGTAGAAAATAAAAGCTATCAGTAAAAAGGCCAACTTACAAAGACAAATGGTTCAGACTAACATTAAATCTTCCATAGAAATGAAGCGCCAGGAAAACACAGAATGATATCTTTCTGAAAGGGATGCTTTAATCCAGCAAAGTCGTCATTTAAAATAATAACAGAAACGAAGACATCCTAAGACAAGCACACACTAAAGAACTTCATGACCACCAAGACAGTGTTGCACAATATATACCTCATGGAATCTTAAACATGGGGGAGGAAGAAAGGCAGTCTCAATCACAGAAGGGAACAAATGTCACAAGAGGTATAGATGAAAGATGTATATAGGTTAAAGATGTATAAAGAACAAATCTATCATGTTCAACACAGTAATCCAGCAAATCCCCAACATAAATAAGGAAGGAAGAAAAGAACAAACAAAAATCCAAGCAGCTAGAGAAATAACCAACAGGATTTGAGGAATCAGCAAACCTCCTAGAGTAACAACTTTAAGTATAAACAATTTTCCAATAAAAAGGCAAAGAGTATTTGAC
Source organism: Montemys delectorum (assembly GCA_019843815.1). NCBI lineage: Eukaryota > Metazoa > Chordata > Mammalia > Rodentia > Muridae > Montemys > Montemys delectorum. Next base: position 6,776 of record JADRCD010182079.1, read on the forward strand.
TGGGTTAAAAACAAGGCTCAACTATTAGTTCTTTCCAAGGAATACAGCTCACTGGAAAAGATACTCACAGACTAAAACAGGGAGATTGGAAGTGAAAACAGGACAGCTTGGTTGTTCTTACATCTATAAAGTAGGTTTCAAGCCAGAAATAGTCACAGGAGAGCTAAAAGGCTGCTACATGTAGAGATCGGATGACAACTCTGGGATCGCCTTCTACCTTTGTGCTGGTTCCAGGAACTGAACTCAGCTAATGAGGCTTGTGTAGCAAGTGCCTTTACCTGCTGAGATGTCTCCCCAGCCTCCACTCTGAAAAAAAAGACAACAAGGAGATATGAGTAATGTAAATATATGAAGATTGAACATCGGCACTCTCCACTTCAAGAAACAAAGACTAATGAAAACAAGAGGATATGCTGATAAAAGATGGGTGACTTAAATCTGCGATTGTCATCTAGATATTGGTCATACTGATAAAACTTCAACATGGACATTTTAGAGCTAATATGAATGTTAAGTAAAAGGAAAGGGACTTATCACACATTTATAGTTTATTACATTCAACAGCTGTAGACCACACATTCCTCTGATTGGCCATGAAGCTTTCTCTAAAATAGGCTACACAGCAAGAGTTAAAATTATGTAAATCTATTATTTTTAAGTTATTTTTAATTTTTTGTGTATGTGTGTGTGCAAGTGTGCACATGTGCAAGCGTGCATGTACATACAAGTGTTCGTGTGTGCACATGAGTGCTGGTGTCTATAGAGTCAAGAGGCTTTGAGCCCTCTTGCAGCTTGAGTCACAGCTGGCTCACCACCTGATGTAGACTCTGCGACGTGAACTTGGGTCCACTGGAAAAGGAGTATGCACTGTTAACCACTGAGCCATCTCTACAGTTCCAGTAAGTTTAAAAAAAATCCTCAAAATAATAGCCTGTATCTTATCAGATACAGTAGTGGAGTAAAATTGGAAATCAAAACTAAAAGAAACTATAGAACTATATATCTTCATGGAGATGGAATGATATACTCAATGTGTCACTGAAGAAATCAGAGAAGAAATTTAAAAATTCATAGAATCCAGTGAAAATGAATGTACAGCTTACCAGAATATGTTGGGTCCAGCAACAGTAGTTTGAAGAGGGAGATTTATTAATGCTTATATTAAAAAATCAGAGAGAGATAAAACACATAGCTTAACAATCTACTCTATTCTTAGAAAATACAAACATGCTAAAGTCCAAAGCATTAGGTAGTGAAAAGTGATAAAGACCTAGGTAGGAATTAATGAAAAAGATTAAAGAACAAAACGTTCTTTAATCAGACACAAAGCTGCTTAATTAAAAAGACACATAGGATAGACCAGTCCCCGGTCAAAGTAACTGAGAGGGTGTGAGTTGTTGGTTTAGGAGGTAATGGGCTCATGAGGGTAGAGCCCTCGTGGGTGGGATTACTGCTGGACAAAGGTAACTTAAAATAGGAAAGGTTTATTTTTGGTTCACAGTTTAAGGATGCAGTCTCCAGCGCTGGGGAAGGTGCGCAGGCACATGGGACAGAGGATCACATTTTGTCTGCAGTCAGGAAACAAGGAGGTAACAGTGAACATTCTCTTTGATTCAATCTGGGACCCTAGGCCATAGATGGCACTGCATATATTCAGGGTGGATTTTTCCTTTAAAAAAAAAAACCTTTCTAGAAATAGAAACAGAAGTTTGTCTCAATGGTGATCCTAAACCTAATCAAATTGACAATTAAGATTAACCAGCACAATGTAGCTGTAAGAAACTACACAAGAGGTGACCCTCCTCCTGCCACACACATACACATGTCAGAATACAGCAAGGATGGGGTTTTCTGAAACCAGGAACTGTGCCTTCTCCAACTAGGAGAGCTTTCCCAGCCCATAGAACTGTGGGAAATCAACACTTGTTGCTGTTAAGTCACCAAGCCCATGGGTACTTTTTATTGATTCCCAGCCAAGACACTTGCTTTCACTGTCTTATTTATAATAACACCTTAAAAGAATGAAGCAGAAATACAAATGTCACTTCTAGAATGGCTAAGTCATTTTCTCCATATGTAAAGTGGAAACAAGGCTGAAAACTTTTAGAGTGAGGCTTTGGGGGCCTGTGGGTGAGGGATTCCCTCCTTTGGAAGGACAGATGGAGCTCCGAAGTGACCACCAGAAGACGTGTATTATGGTTCTTGCAGACAATCAATGAACATTACTAAAAAATGAGAGGAAATGGAAAAAGATTTGAGACTTTCATATTATTTTTGACAGCACAACTGTTCTCCACACAAATATATTAGGTGGAGACCTAGCACATGTAAGAGAAAAACTAGTATCAGCAGACTGTTAAGGATTTTTTTCCAGGAGGATGAGGAGTGGAGGAGAAATGGATCCCTGACATCTCAACCTCTGTAGTCAGCCACAAAATACCTCTGGGAAACCTCCTGGGTGTCCAGTCTCAGAAGGTAGAAGGAAACATTTCTAAAGTCCCTTCCTTGCCAATATCACCTGGGTTAATATGAGGACCAGAAAGCCAGACTCCTTAAAAGTTCAAAATGGAATGGACTCATCACCAGGACAGTCAGCTAGATCTCAGACTTCAGAATAAGTCAAAGAGAAAAGAAACGTGTTCCAACAGTAGGTCATTCATTATAAGTAAAATGTCAATGAGACCACTAGGGGGAGCTAAGACCTCAGCAAACAGAGTCAGAAGTCTGCAGGCACAGGCATGCTTACAGAATTTGGTTCCTTGGTAAGTTAAAAGGAAACATGAGGTTGAATTGTTTAGAATTTGGGGGAAAATTAAGTTCTTTATGTATTCTAGATATTAATCCCCCATCATATGTATATCTAGGAAAGACTCTCCCATCCTGTAATCTCACTCTGAGACAAATATTGCATGTTTTCTCAAATGTGAGTTCTGGATTTTTTTTTAAAAAAGATTTATTTATTTATTATTACATGTAAGCACACTGTAGCTGTGTTTAGACACACCAGAAGAGGCCATCAGATCCCATTACAGATGGTTTTGAGCCACCATGTGGTTGCTGGGAATTGAACTCAGGACCTCTGGAGGAGCAGTCAGTGCTCTTAACCTCTGAGCCATCTCTCCAGCCCACTGAATTCTGGATTTTATATGTAACATAAATATATTTATATACACATAACATATATTCACATATATGACATGAAAATAGAAACAAGACTGTCTGGGAAAAGGAAAGAAGGCAGAGTTAGTAGAGGGACAGCGGTGAACCCAGTCACAGTACACTACACACTTGAATGAGATGTCTTTCTGAGACCCACCACTATGCACAGTGAATATGTGGCAATAGACACTTTTTACTTAAGTAGCAAAAAAAAAAAAAAAAAGGAAGGAGGGATTGGCAGGAGGTTGAGTATCTGTTGGTTCCTGAACCCCTGAGACCACCTCTCCATTCCACCTAAGCATATCATGAAACATATGAGGTGCAGGTTTCCTTTCACCTCAACAGCTAAGTTACTGACTCGTCGTGATATCCTCGTCTGAGGCTTTTGGAGTATCAGATTCTGGTTTAGAGGAATGCTAACTCACAGAGGAATGTAAAAGGGGACAAGCAATGTTGGATGTTACCAAGCACTACCACCTCCGAGCCATCAATGACGGAGACCTTATGGTCACTTGTGGACCAGTTTCCATTTCTGCCTCATATGTCCATTCCAGAATCCTTCTATTATACCTACCCAAAGCTTGTACCACTGTCTCATCTCCTTTTTGCTCCCAGCTTGGGTCTGAGGTTGGAGAGAATGAGGCTAATCCTCTTCATGATGGAAATATTTGCAAAAAGCCTATCCATTTCTTGGATGTGCAGTTTCCTAAACTGAAACTTCTTGATTTGTCCTCCATGATCTGAAACAAGCTATGATCATTTCATTTGGGAACTAGAATCATCTCCATGGCAACCAGCAGATGTGAAGGAACTTAAGGAAACACTTCTTCAGCGAGGCAGTGGCAGGATTGTACAGTATCTTAACCATCCCATGTTGCTCTATGGGACTGGAATGCAAGGGACATGGAAGCAAGGGAAGTGAGGAGAATGAGAAATGGAAACCAGAAGGTGAACCTGAAAGCCCTGGGAAGCTTACTGAGGCCCGTCCCACACACACCCTGTCATTCACTCATTGTCCACCCGTCTTTCCTTTGAGTCTATCAACATATGTTTGCTAAGTAATGGGTACAGGACTAACCCCACAAAGTAAATCACTGAATAAACAGATCCTGTCCTTGGCTTTAAGCAGCATCTGTTCTAGTGAGGAAAAAAAAAAGGAAAGGCACTAGTCAATATAGGCATATGAAAATATAAATATCAAAAAGTTCTGGGACATAAAAGCATAGATGTCCTTGAAGAAATGTAATGGGAGGAGTGTAGCAAACAAGATTCATAAACAATAACCACTTGAGTTAAAGAAAAGAAGGAGGGAGAAGGTGTGAGCAAGTGAATGGGCAAAGGGGACTTGAATGGGAATACATCCCAGATGGAGGGAGAAACATTCTTGAGACTGATGAAGTAGAGAAACCGAAAGAATGCTGCTGCACTCTGAGGGTGGGGATGAGAGCAAGGGTGGAGAGAGGATGGTGAATGGAGGTGGCATGAGGAGACACTGAAGGCCAAGCTAACCCATCTAATCATTATTCCACGATAACTAGATGCCCCAAATGACCCTTACTGCAAGATTTTTATAGTAAGAGACATGACCCAGGTAAATGATGTTGTGCCTATAGGTTTAGTGACTGGGTAAGGACACACTTAACAAATGGAAATCTTTAGGAGTGGAACAGAATTAGCTATTATAAGATGATGAGGGTTGAGTCTGAATCGTGGTGGTGGTAAGTCTGGGCTTCGTAATATAAAAGCCAGGGAATTGGAACAGCCACTGGAATCAGGCTTGGGACCTTAGGGAAATGATTTAGATAACTTTCTCAGGATTACAAAGCTGGTCAGTGACAGAAGGAGTGTGGGAATCAAGATTCAAGCACAATACCAGTCTCCTTGTCATCCATCTCCACTTCTCCCCCATAAAAGCTCTCTTGGTAATATGAGGAGTGAATGATGTCTAATTATGTGCTTCTCGGATGAAGAAAATGATATGTGCTTCTTAAACGGAACTGGAGGTCTCTGGACCTTTAACTCTGAAAGGGGAGTTCTGTAACACAGACATTCCTTATCCACCACCATGTTTGCAAAGACAAGTGTCAGGGCTGGAGATGACACTCAGTTGGCCTGTCTAGAGTGCCTGTCTAGATTGCATAAAGTTCTGGTCTTGGTTGTTAGACCTGCATAAAATTGAGCACAGGTTTGTAATAGCAGTACTTGGAAGATGATGTTCAGGGTACAGGGGGCTACAGGGGATGGATCATGACTCTAAAGAAAGTGTTAGATTTATGAAGTCACTTGTGCAAACACCTCTAACAGGCATCTATAAACTCTAAAACTTTCTTTGTGATCATGATCATGTGTGTTAGTTTGTGTCGGTGTGTGTGTCTTTGTGTATGTGTCTCTGTGTTAAGGGATTGGAGGCTGCACATCAAATTGGGTATGCTGAGTGCATACGCCTTCCACGGGTTAACTACACATCAGTAAACGATTATAAAAGTGGTATTCTGTCTAGAAGGGATTTCTGTCTAGAAGTGAACCATTCATGATTCACTAGGCATTTATCAGCTGAGCATCACACAGCCCACTGAGGATGCCTTGCGTGAGACTACCAAATAGTCTTAATGTTATAATTGTTCTACCAGAAAGATTATTGCTGCAGCGCTGGTGTGTAAGATTTCTGAATAGAGCAGCTTGTGCAGTCTGGTAGGAAGACATCATAGGGACCAAGAGAGGAGAGTGTAACCTTCATCAGAACAGAAATGGATGCTGAGAACAGGCGAGAGAAGCTGTACTGGCTAACCTCAGTTGTCAACTTTACTATATCTGGGATCAACTAAAACCAAAGCAACTTGCCACACCCATGGGGGATTTTTTTTTTAATTGGATCGTTTGAGGTGGAAAGATCCACCCCCCAAATCAGGGTCACACATTCTGATGGCAGCTTTCGTAAGAGGACGTGGAAGAAGGAAGTGTTGCTTGTCTTGGCTCCTAATGCCAAGTTCATATATCCTGACGCTGAGGTGTTCCCTCACTGGTGCTAGAACCTACTTCCTCAGGATTGCAATGTAGACTGAAGACCAGCAGCTCTAGGATCCTCTGGGACTCCACCACCAGACTGGAGCTGCTGAGACCTTCAGCCCTATGAACTGTCGATCCTATAACTACTCGATCCTTGACCTTTCTTTTAGGAGACAGACTACTTTGGACTATTCAGGACCACAGCTTGTAAACTATTCTAACAACTCTCTCTCTCTCTCTCTCTCTCTCTCTCTCTCTCTCTCTCTCTCTCTC
>JADRCD010182080.1:610-15847 GCA_019843815.1 Montemys delectorum
AAAAAAAAAAAAAACACTGGGCGGTGGTGGCACATGCCTTTAATCCCAGCACTTGGGAGGCAGAGGTAGGTGGATTTCTGAGTTTGAGGCCAGCCTGGTCTACAGAGTGAGCTCCAGGAAAACCAGGGCTACACAGAGAAACCCTGTCTCAAAAAACAAAAACAAAACAAAACAAAAAAAAAAAAAAAAAGAAAGAAAGAAAGAAAAAGAAAAAAGAAAGGAAGAAAAGAAAAGAAAAACCAAAATTCACATTTATGCTCTTAAAATTCTGAAGGTCAGAGCCTGACAGAAGTTTCAATGGAGTGGGATGAAAGCTTCTTCTCTCTTGCCGTCTGCCGAGTCTCTGGGAGAGAATGATCCTTGCTTCTTTCCAATTCTATGTATGTTTCTTGGCTAGTGAGCCTTCCCTCTGTCCTCACAGGCTCCATGGTTTAATGGCTGCATTGTTCCATGCTCCATGTCACACCTCCCTCCATCTCCCTCTATGAAGTCTGGAGATGAGGAGGCCAACTGGGGTCATCTGGGTTGACCAGAAAAATGCAATGACACCATCACTTAAAGTGGCATTCCTAGGTTCCAGGGCTGAGGACCCAGGCGTCTTTGGGTACCATTATCCAGCCTACCCAAGTCCAGATGCCTCCTTAGCGTCCTCCAGCCTGTTCATCTCCTTCCTCTCTAGCTAGCCCCTGCTTTTACATGGAGGGAAGCAGCATCCATGCATATCCATAGGTTCAAATATCCTGGGTAGGAATGCTCTTGGCATTTGATGTGTTAGGACCCAATTGGGCAAGTGTCCTGTAATGGAGGTCAGACCACTAGTCCCAAGTAACAGTGTTCCACAGTTAAGCCACTGAAAGGTCAAAGGTCCTGGCTGGTCACCAAGGGAGCCAGCAGGAAAGAGAGAACCTAGCTAGCGCTACGGGGCCCGAATCTCCCTGTGGCCCCTTTCCCACGAGCCCAGCAGCTGTATCCACTCCCCACTGAGTGCTGATACCAAATCTTCATACCTGTCACTACCACCTCTCCTCCAACATCACTGCTGCCGCCCATCACCAATACCAGGCTCTCAGGCTGCAGAGAGATAGCACTGGACATGGTTTTAGGCTGATATCTAAGTCAGTGTCGGAGTTAGCCAGCCCTAATCAACTCTGAGTAGAGATGGTGGGCACACACAATCAGCTGTCCAGGAGATAATAAAAAGGAGCGTCTGCTGGCTGGCTGGAGTCCTCTTTCAAAATGTGATGGCAGTGTTTTAAAAGATCCCCACCAAGTGGGGCGTGGGAGTTAGCTCAGTGCGGGCAGTGCTTTCCTTGCAAGTATGAAGACCTAAGTTCAATTTCCAGCATCCATGTAAAGGATCTGAGTTTGCTGCACAGGCTGCTCACAATCCCAGCTTGGGAGGATGGGCAGGTGGATCACTGCAGCTTGCCACCCAGCCAGGCTAGCCCAGTTGGTGAGCTTCAGGCCAAGAGAGAGAGAGACCTTCTCTCAAAAAGTAAGGTGGGCACACATTAGGAAAGACACCAGAGGTTCTCCTCTAGCCTCATATATACACATGAATATATTTGTGTACCCACGTATATAAACATGCACACACACACACACACTTATACTCACACACATACACACATACATACGGACACACATACTCACACACATACATTCACACACACCTATGCACAAACACACACAGTCCTTAGCAAGTAACATATCCATATGATCTCAGACACACAAACAAATACACATACAATACAAACACATACACTCACACACACACACACACACACACACACACACACACATCACATCACATGACAACCAGACCCAGTATTACCCCCACGATCACTAGCAGAAAGCCTGTGCTGGGAGGGGAGTCACTGGCTGCAGAGAGGGCTGTGGACGAAACTGCAGCCAGGCCGTAAGCAGCTTATTTGTAGGAGTTTGGGCTTTATCCTAAGGCCAGTGGAATTCATTGAAGAGTTTAAGCAGCTAGGGGCAGATTTACGTTTTGCAAAGCCATTCTGGCAGCATGCTGGATAATGGATTAGAGCAGAGCAGGGCTGGAGTCAGGGAGGACAGACAGCTAGGAGGCCAGATGCTACAGCCCAGGCAGGAAATCAGCTGAAGTTGTGTCAAGAGACCTGAAAAGAAGTGGGCATGTAGGGGGAAGGAACTATAAAGGAGAAAAGGTGGGACTTTTGAATTAACTGGATTTAGGAAGCATAGGAAGGAGTCATGCCCAGGTTTCTGGATGGATGGTAGTCTTCAGTGGAGTGTGAAGAGCAGGGGTCCTTGGAGATATTGTGGATGTTTAGACACTTACAGTATGAGGATGAGTTTGGTGAGGTAACTTGGTGGATAGAGGGCCCAAGTGTGTGAGCCTGACAACCTGAGTTTGAACCTAGGGATCATAGTAAGTGGTGGGAGAGAACTGACCCCTGAGAGTTTTCTTCCCACCTCCACAGAGATGTCAATGCACATGTGTGGCTGCTTACACACACACACACACACACACACACACACACACACACACACACGCACACGCACACGCACACGCATGCACTAAGTTAAGTAAATTAAAGAGTATAGGGTACTTGTAAGAAAACCAAGAGACTGTTGAACATAAAGGCCTGGAGACTACAGAAAAGGTCTGAGCTGTTAGCATGGACAGTAACGAGGGCTTGGCTGCAAGTGACCAAGGACAGAGATCTCAGTGGAAAATACCAATCACTCATGGAGTCAAGGACAGAGTTCACATCTGAGGGCCCAACAGAGCCTGCAGAACTGGAGGGAGCCAAGGACTGGTCAGAGATGTGGGAGGGGTGTGTCGAGAAGGGAGACACAGCAGCATGCCAACCACGGTGCCCCGAGGTCAGTAAGGAATGAAGGTATTCTTGATACTCTGGATGTCCTTAGTGGTCTTGCTTAAGGCCGAGTGAGAGTAAAGCTGATTGCTGAAGGCTGAGGAATGGGGGATAAGGTGAGTCGTTAAAAAAAAAAAAAGTGTAGATGGGATGGGGAGGGAAAGACAGAGGGACTAGGAACACTTCCAGAGAGCAGAGAGTTTTCCTCAGACTTGCTCCTGTCAGGAAGGCTCCTACTGGAAGAGGTAGGGATGTGGGCACTCAAGGGCTCACATAGAACTGGGGACAGGGACCTGGCTCAGTTGACAGTATTCTTGCCTGGCACTCATAAAGCCCTGGGTTTGATCCTCAGCACCACATAAAACTTGTGGTGATATATGCCAACAACCCCAGCTCTGGAGAGGTCAAGGCAGGCAGATACAAATGTACAGTTACTCTTGGCTATAAAGTGGGAGGCCAGCCTGGGCTACATGAGACTCTGTCTCAAAAAGCAAACAAGGGGCTGGAGAGTTAGCTCAACAGTTAAGAGTACTAGCCACTCTTGCAGAGGACCCAGGTTCCATTCCCAGCACCCACGTGATGCTCACAACCATTGGTAACTACAGTTTCAGAGATCTAATGTCTCCTTGGTACACACGCGGTGAAATACATATAAGCAGGAAGAACAGGCATATACATAAGATAGGCAAACCTACCTAAAAACAACTTAAACAAACACAACCCAAAGAGTTCATGGGTAGATTTGGTGGAGGACACAACTGGTAGAGGAAAACCAACCTGACTGATAAGCAGCACAGAGGCCCAGCAGAAACTGAGTTTGAGGAGGCACAGCCTCTGTAGCTTTGTGGTTTCCTCTGCAGTCTCACGGGGCAGCTACAGTCAGTGCACCTCCTGTGGGGAGGGTCAGCGGTTGGGTTGATGCAGAGCTAAGTGGGCACACTGACAGAGAAGATAGATGATGAGGTAAGGGAGCGGAAGGCACTGTCATCGTAAGTCTGAGGAGGTGGATCGTGGAATCTAAACTGGGGAGAGGGGGTAGTGAGGGGGAGGGGTGCACAGGCAGGCAGTGGACAAGGATAAAGCAAGCTGGATACTCAGTAAGTAGGGCAGGTTCAATTCAGTGATAGCGTTTGGAACAGGAAAGAATCCAGTCTGAACTGAACTCGGCTTCTCTGAAACAAAAGGCAGATTTTTAAAGACTGGGTATACCGCAGGGAATTCATGAAGGAAGAGGCAGGGGCTTTCCCCAAGCAGCAGGACCACCTGGGGTAGAAATTTCTAAGTGGTGTTTGGAAGCAAGGCTTCTACTATCCTTCAGAGCCTGGGAGGCAGGGGCCCTATCTTCAAGTGTTGGCTGGAATACACAGTGAATCCTTCTGACAGCTTTGAGCTTTCCCAGGCGGGAGCCACACAGGGCCAGAGTCACCATCCTAGACACACAGTACTGATCTATTAGAAGCTATGCCAGTGTTTGTTTAAGTCACTTAGTGCAAGGGTTTGGACAGAGTCACCCTGAGCTAAAAGTGCTTCTGAGGTTCTCTCTGCGTCCTTGAAGAGCAGCAGAAGGCACAGAGCTGAGCTCCGACAGGAAAGCTGAATTTCAGTTGTTAAAGGTAGAGTCTCTCTAGGCTGAACCTGCCTTGAGAACCGGTAACCAACTGAAGGTCACCAAAAATCAGAAAAATCAGGGCCAGAGATGACAAAGAGCCTCTCCCAGGAAAGCAGGGGTGAGGAGGGGTGCATCAGTCACGGAGCCTCTGAGGAGCAGGCAGGTGGGTGGCATTTATAGGGGGATGATATCAACACCTCACTTCCTGACCATGGCAGTCTGGGAGAATACACATCCAGCCATCCCGGACAGAAGAGTGGCCTTCTATGAAGATTCTATGAGACAATGACCATAGTCCTTGTGGTCACAGTCCCATGGATGCTACACAATGAAAGGATGCCCCATGCAAGTGTCATCCGGTTCACGTATGAAGGTACCCTTTTTACTAACGACATCTCTCCACTTCAGAACTACAGGGAGTCCACAGCAGCTCTGACTGAGAAGGCTACTTGTGGTAGGTAAGGATGAGAGCCTAGACTAGGTCAGGTGTCACTGTTCCAGGTCCTAGTGATCTTTGTCAAACCTCAGAGCTTAGGCAATCCAGTCAAGCATTTAGAGCCTCAATTTAATCATCTGTGAAATGGGGATAATACCACTTACCTGACCGAGTTTCTGCATGGATTACATGGGCTAATCCGTGCTGAGCACTTGGCGTGCTGCCTGCACCGAGCAAACGCTCTGCAAGTGTTAGTTATCCTAATCATGAGCTCATTTACTCTTTAGTACAAATTTATGTCCCTCACAGAAGCATCTTCCCACACCAGGGAAGGGATTTTTCATAGCTATGGAAAGCTAATTGTTACCTTGACCTGAAGGCTTTGCAGTAAATCACTCGAGGTTTCACAGGTAGCCCCACCAATCCATACCTGCACCTAGCTCACTGTATAAATTGTTCTCCAAAGGAAACCACTATCAAGAAAAAAAAAAAAAAAAAAAAAAAAAAGGGCCCAGAGAGCCAGAGTGGCAGTCAGCTCACCAGAGTTCTAGACAAAATCAGTTTCCTTTAAAGAGAGAACTCAGTACAGTACCACAGACACCTGTGGTCCTGGCTACTCCAGAAGCTGGGACAGAAGGGTGGCTTCAGCAAAATAAATTTCAGGCTAGCCTGTGCTACCTAGTGAGAATTCCTTATCTATATCTTGTAAGACATGAAGGAACGAGAAAGGAGAGGAGAGGGGAGGAAGAGAATGAAAGATACCAAGAAAAATAGAAGGAAGGGAAATTCATGCTTCAGGGATGTCACTTAGCCCTATTACTTTGTACCTGGATGCAGAGAACGTGACCTCTGGAGGGCAGGGTGGAGGATGATGCTCACTTCATCGAGGCTTTGGGCCAAACCAGCAAGAACCTGGCTTTGGAATATCCCCTTCAAGGACATATTACCACCGTTCCAACTTCTACAGGCTCCACCTTTTCAGGGCTATACCACCTCCCAGAAGTGCCACCTGCTGGCTACCCTGGCTTCCACGTGTGACTTTGGCAGGGCATTTCTGATCCAGAGTCTAGCGGCCATGGACCTGTCCACAGACACACTACCATCCGCACCCAGCAGCTCTAGGGAGCCAGCCTCCCTCGGCTCTCTGTTGGAGTCTCCCATCTCAGCTTCCCTGCACAGCCCGCCCCGTGTTTCCACACATGCCTGGGCCTGGCTGGGCCTGTGTGTTGGCGCTGTCACCGCCAACTGCTCTGTCGACCGTGGGAGTATGGGCCTGGGATCCAGGGACTGTTGTCCCAACTCTGACTGTGGTTCCAGATTTAGCCATATTTCTGTCTCAGCTCCTGTCAAAGCCTCACCACAGGCCTTGCTATAGGACCCACCACAGCCCCCTTCCCAGCCTCTGTCAGGACCTGTCACAGACTCCTTCACAGCCCCTGCCACAGGACTTGTTAGAGCTCCCTTCCCGGCCCCTGTCAGGACCCGTCAGTCATTGAACCCAGCGCTAGCACAGTCTCCTCCGTCATAGGACTATTCCCTGTCAGTCTCCTGTCAGAGTCCCTGCACAGAATCTGCCAGAGCACCTGTCACAGTCTCCTGTCACCCACAAAGCCTCGAGTACATCCTGGAGCACAGCCCCGTCACGATGTCTGTCACACTCTCCGTCACGGTCTCTATCACAACCCATTACACAGTCAGGTCTCTGCCAAGCTCTATGTCATAGCCTTTATCACTGCTGCTGCCATAGTGCCTGCCACAGACTCCATCACAGCGCATCACAGTCTCCGTCACATCCCCTGTCACAGCCCCTTTCAGAGATCACATCAGTGCAACGCCGCCGCCGCAGTGTCTCAGCCCCTACTGTAGCATCTGCCACAGTCCTGTCACAGGCCCTGTGTCACCGTCTCTAGGACGACTTCAGCCTCAGTCCATCAGAGCCCCCATCACAACCCAATGCACAGTCTCCACTGCCCTTTCCTTGGCTCTGCCTGTTCTCCTGGCCCCACAGCGTGGCCAGCGGGGCACAGCTCTCATTACACAGCGGAACTCTCACTCTGGAAGGCGTCCAGCTGAAGGCTCATGTAATAGCAGGTTATCCTGATGTGCAGGGCTTGTGGGAGGGAGGCCGGGCCACGGAGCCTGTACAAAAGATGTACTTCACGGGGAGCTGGAGAGTACAGTTCCCAGACTGGCACCCGGAGCTGGCTTGCTTACTCTGTGCTCACAGGGCTTAGGGGGGCAGACTCTGCTTCCTGGAGGACGATGGAATGACTCCGTAACCCTCTCCATCTCCTTGACCCCACTTGAGTCTCCAGGGGACAGGATGCAGTGTATTGTCTCCTGGCTTACTCTGCACAGCTAAGCCCAAGGCTGGGTTCCCAGGGCACACAATTCAATAGTTCTTCCAGAATCATATCTTAATTGTTTTCAGTAGCTCCCTCCCTGTTGTCTTCTCCAGAACCAACCCATCTCGGTGTCCTTGTGGCTGTCTGCTGCTGGCTTGTCCACCTATCCCCATTCGTGGGTCCCTTGACCATTCTCTGCTCACAATGTGCCCTTCGCCTGGCATCTCCCCCCACTTGTCTGTCTCCACGTCTCCAGATTGCACCTGATTTCTTCAGAGACAGATTCAGTCCCTTGCCCCTCCTCCTGAAACTTCTTCCTCTGCTCTCTAGTCCTCTGGCCACATTACATGCCCTTGGGCCCTGCCTGCATTCTGTGACTTAGGGAATCAGTCTCATTCTCACCACAGTCTCTTGTACCTGAAGATGGGATGCCGAGTCTTAAAGTCATGAGGTAGGCGCTCAGTACATGGATAATCAGTTCAATGACAGAATGAGTGAAAGAGGTTATGTCAAGTTGAGGGAGAGGGGAGATAGAACGAGAGGGCTGAAGAGATGGCAAGGGACAGCATAAGTGTGAGCTGTTCTCCCTGGGTGAGTGGGAGCCAAGTCTATTCCCTGCATCATCTTGGGGTCCCTGGAAAAGCCCCACATCCCCAGCTGTCTTCAGTCTCCATCCCCCAGAGTCACTCCAATTGTTACCTTCCATCAGCTCATTCTATTTCTCCCTCTCTCAAGCTTCTAGTCCAGGCTGTTTAAACCGCCCATCTGTCTGTCTATCCATCCATCCGTGTGTGTGTGTGTGTGTGTGTGTATGTGTGTGTGTGTGTGTGTGTGTGTGTGTGTGTGTGTCTGTTTGAACCCACTGCAGCCCTGACAGATGGCAAGATCCAGACTCGGGGCTGAGAAGTCTCTTCCACTTATTTCTTGGCAGCTCCTCTCTGCTGGCACCTCAGGGGCCTTCCCTCCCAGTGCCCCCCTCTCCAGCCTGGCTCCCAGTCCAGGTGGCCGAGACGTCCTGGAGCCCTGGCAGGACACAGAGACATAGTCCAGGCCTGGCTGAGCTGTCAGCATATCTTTCTCCACCCCATTCAGGGGCAAGAGGTGGCATGAGACCCCACCCATCCCCTGGCAGAGTCCCTAGGAAGCAGCGGGTACACAGGGCAGGAGGCAGCTGAGAGAACGAGGGCAAGGGAGCCATGGCTGGCCTGAAGCTGGAAGGGCTTTCAGCTCTAATGGGCCCTGGTGCATACGCGTATGAGGGTCTCAGGATTCCCAGGCAGGACTTTGTGCTCAGGCCAGGGATGGAGCACTGGACAGTTCAATAACTTCTGCCCCTAGATTCCAAAGATATCAGGCAGAAACTCAACAAGAAGGGGGCCTGCAAGGGTTTTCTGGCTCACTATTGCCTTGATGGGATTAGAGGGAGGGTGGGCATGTTGACCCATGGTACTTTTTAGAGTCAGAATCTTTTCCGTGCCCCAGTAGAATCCCTGGGGAAGAGGATGGGATGGGAGAAAGCTGATAGATGAGGGGCTGAGGCTCCAAGGCTGGCCTATGGCTGCTAGGAAGAGGGGGTAAGGAGGGTCCTCCACTCACCTTGTATGGAGACAGCAGATTTTCTCTTAAAACCAACTGAGAACAAAGATAAGCAGCCCTCCAAGATGGGTACTTGCCTATCATCCTATCCTCTGTGGATCTCCCCGAGTGAATATGGCTAGCATCATCCTTACCAAGTTACTCCATCATCAGAATCTCCTCTACCCCATAGCTTCATCCCTCCCCCGCCTCCCCTTTTCTTCACTGCCCAGAAAAACCAAGCTCACATCTCACTTGTTACCTCCTCCAGAAGTCCCACCTGGACCATACGCATGAGAGCCATTGTCCTGAGCATCTGAAATCCTCCCTGTGGTCCTCCCACATCCCTCTGCGATGGCCTCATGCCTCAACCAGCAAGGCATCTATCTATCAGCCTTCTCAAGCACTGGCTCAAGCACACAGTGGGGCACCCAAGGCTTAGACAGAATAGGCCAGCTGACTTACTCTCCTGCAGCCACCTCATGTGTCCCTCTGTCTCCCAGGTGGGACAGAGAGACCTGGTCTCCAAGTCAGGCTCTCAGCAGGAAGCCCACTCGTCACTGCCTAGTGTGGCTGAGCAGGAGGTACACTGGGCAGGATCAGATCCTCACAGGAGAAAAAGGTGGAGATGCATATGTGTCTAGAAACACACCCCCACACACACACTCCTGTCTTCTATGGAGGAGTGATCCTGATCACAGGGTCAAGACAAGCTGCCTCTGATTCCACTTAGCTGCCTGCGGGGCTTCTGGGGGTCGGGGTAAGTGCCCATACCTGAGGGAAGATCTCCCTTGGGGACCCAGCTAAGGGGTGACAACTTAAAGGAAACAGATCTGTATAACAAAACACCTCTTTCATCCCTAGAAGAATTTTAAGATGAATATATGGATTCCAAGGGCCAAGCATCCCCCCAACCATTGGTTGATGTAGTCTTCATTTCAGATTCCATCATGAAATGTTAACTGAGCACCGCAGGTGGGGGTGTCTGTTCCACAAATGCGCTCCTCATTTAGCCTTCATGACAACTTGTGAGGTGTCTATTCCAGAGGAGGAAGATGAGGCACGTACAGGTAGTGAGTGTCAGAGGACGACTGAACCCCACAGCTTTTGCCTCCTATCACCCCTTGCTATGGTTTCCAGTCTGGGGCCCCTGGCTTCTGGAATTTGCTGATAAATGTTTCCAAAATGATTCTTCTTGGGGGAAACAAACACAGAACAGCTCACCAAGTTTTGTTATTTGGCCAAGAACATTAAGAAAACAAACAAAAGGACCAAACACATTTCCCAACGCTATGACTTCATAAAGTGGCATTTTAACACGGAAAATGTGGCAAGGATATTATCTCAGAACACACAGCCGTCTAAGAAAGGACAGGAGACAAAGTTACACTTAAAATAGGCTACATTATTCTGCCCCTCCTCCCCTTCCCCTCTCCCTACTACAGCACCGTGCCTGCCCCTCCCCACCCGGGAAAGATAGCTAGTTAACAGGGCAGAGTCTGACCTGTGGAAGGAATTTTTGTTGGAATTCCAGCCACCATTTTCTCAGTGAGGCATTTGGCAAGTTGTTTAACCTCTCTGGGCTTTAGAGCTCTTATTGCAAACAGGAGAGGCAACACTGCTAAACTTTGGCTACATTTAGCCCAACTAATGACAATTTCAGGTAGTTTAAATAAATAACATAA
The DNA here is from genome assembly GCA_019843815.1 of Montemys delectorum. NCBI lineage: Eukaryota > Metazoa > Chordata > Mammalia > Rodentia > Muridae > Montemys > Montemys delectorum. Next base: position 11,125 of record JADRCD010182080.1, read on the forward strand.
AGCACTGGCTACAGGGACTATGGAGGCAGTTCAGAGATGTTCTGCCTGCTTTTATGTGTGTCTGTGTGAGGGCATCAGGTCCTCTGTCACTGGAGTTACAGACAGCTGAGAGCTGCCATGTAGGTGCTGGGAATTGAACCTGAGTCCTTTGGAAGAGTAGCCAGTGCTCTTAACCACTGAGCCATCTCTCCAGCCTCAGGACTTGAGTCTTAATATTTGGCAGCCACATAAAAATCTGGGTGTGGCTGTGCATACCTGTAATTACAGCACAAAAGAGTGGGGGACACAGGAGCTGACCCCAGCGTAGGTTCAGTGATAGACTCTATCTCAAAAAACACAATGGGGCAGGACATAAGACATCTTCCTCTTGGTTGGTATGTGTTTCTCATTAAATCTGATCCGCCTCCTCCAGGAAGCTTTCCCTAACTAGGCCAGACTTAGCAAGCTTCCAGATCTCTCTTGGGGAAGATGTGATCTAGCTTCTAGTATGTAAGTTCATGAGTTTCTGGTTTTCACTCTATTCCAGAGCATGGGTCTAACCTCCTAACATGGAGCCCACAAAGGTTCCCTCCTCATTCCCTGTCCCTCAGATTTTGCTGGCATACCAGCAAATAGATATCTTCTATTAACATCCTCATATGGAGGCTACAGAAGAAGCTCAGCCTCAATAGGGGATTATTATGGGTCTGACTTATCTAAGTGTCAATTCTATACCAGAGTTGGCTCTAGATGGATTGTGCTAATCAAGTTGAAGGTGAGTGAGGTGTTAGAGGAAGAGTCAACAGGAGGCCCCTGGCCAGCCTGGGACAGTGGTTCCTAGGAAACAGAATCTTAATCATATCCTTACTTTTACCCCGGGGTTCGCTTTATCACCAGTAGTTAGCTTTCAGGGTCCCGTGCTTCTGGTAGAATTGATCTGTTCTTTGTTCACCCTTGTGAAGGTGCCCAAGCTTCTGAGATTAAGTTAGTCTTGTCTTTCCCTGTAAGGAACTTAATCCAGAGGAACAAGGGCTGCCTGGTGTCATTGATGTTCAGATTAATGGGGACTCACTCAATAAGAACCAGAAGTGGAGACATGACCAATATCTGGGTTAGTCAGGAAAAGATGCCTTGGGCAGCTGGGTCACTACAGGGTGGTTTCTGGTGATCAGAGAAACTGTAGCAAGTGAGCTAAGGAGAGGTCTTCATACACCGGGCAGACAGGGCTCTCAGGCAGTTAAGAGCACTCCTCAAGGAGACCCAAGGACATTGAGAGATCGTGCCTCCCAGCATCTGTGCGGGGAACTGTCAGCTCAGAACTGCTCAAAAGTAGAAATGCCAGCTCCGGGTGATGTCATCACCCTAGACATCCCCACCCCCATGCGAAGTCCTGTGGTCCAGTGGATAGAGCAGAAAAGACCCTGCTCGGCTGCCCACCCTCCAAACCCAGCTGCCTCCCGAATTCCCACTCTGGATGTATGTATAGACACAAGCGGGCTAAGATTTCAAATTTAAACTTCATGCTATTCCTCAGAATTGCAGACCCTTTTGACTTCCTGTTCACGGGTCTGTTTCTCTTACTGACACAGACTCCAACCTTCTCTGACCAGCTCTCCCTCTGAACCGCCCTTTCACTTTTCTTTTTCTTTTTTTCTTTTTCTTTTCTTTTCTTTTCTTTCTTTCTTTCTTTCTTTTTTTTTTTTTGAGCTAATGTTGGGTGCTAAGCTGTTCTAAAGTGTGGGTACCTAAGCTAGACCTTAGGCTGAGCTATTGGGATTTGCCCTTAAATGGAGACTGTAATATAGGAAGCGAGAAGACGCCCAGGTGCATCCCCGACAGCCTTAAGATAGGGATCAAATGGGGGCTGGGCTGTGTCGATGCTGGGGCGGGTAAAGAGTGTGTCTGGGTGGAGATGGAACCCTCTAACGCTGGTGCACACAGAAGAATGTGTCTGGACTGGGTGGAAGCACAAGGCAAAGGATTCAAAGCCTTCCCCCGAGTGTGTCAGGTCGCCAGAGGAGCCTGCCTATAACCTCCTGGCTGCAGCCCGCTGGTCTCAGGAACCCCGCATCGAATTGCTCCGGGAAAGGCGCTGGGGAGTGGGTGGTGGGAAGTCCGGCGTTGGGATCCCGCGTCTGTGACTGCTACTGTCGGCGCAGTTCTTCGAAGTCTTACCTCGCAGAAGTGGGTCCACCCGCGCGCCCAGTGAGCGCCTGGAGAGTTTCCCTGCAAGCCCTCCTCGCTGCGCCGGGGAAGACCCACGCGGGATTCGCCCCCCGCCCCTGGCTCAGGAAAACCCTGGGAGCCGCCCGGACTCAAAGCGTTTTCCGGAAACCCCCTCTCCAGGCGAGTTGCGGGAAAGCCGCCGCTCCAGCCTTACGACCGACACGCCTTCCCAGAGGAGGCTCGGAGACCCTAGTGTGGAGACAGCGGGGTAGGCAAGGAAAGCCCGAAGCTCCGGAGAGAGACTGGGAAACCCCGCCCCCCAATCTTGAGTCCCACGGAGCCCTCATTTGGGGGAAGCTCTCAGCCCCTGGCCAGCAGAAATCCTTACGCGCACAGGAGTAAGGACGCCTCCTACCTCAGTCCCTAAGGTCTGGCGAGGTTCCGCCCTGCGTCCCTCGTCGGGCCCGCCCCCCTCCGCCCCCCTCTATGTCTGGGCTGGGACGCCGCTGCCCCTTTAAGAAGCCCAGGTAGGCAGGCCGGGCTGCAGAAGCCGCTCCTATGGCAACCCGCGAGCTGCGGCGGCTTCATGAATATTCCGGGGCGCGGGAGCCCGAGCGCTGCCGGAGGGCGCTCCGGGAGAGGCGGCGGCTGATGTAAGCCCGGCGGGCCGCTGGGCTCCGCTCGGCTGCGGCGGGAGTCCCCAGGACCCGGCCGGCTTGGCTCAGCTAGAGGAGGCAAAGCGAGAACCCGGGTGGCCGGCTGCAAAGCCCCGGCGGTCACACTCACTGACAGCCCCAGACGCCCGCCGGACGCACTCCCGGGAACCGCGCGGGCAGTGCGCTCTGCGCTCGGGAGCGGTTCCCGGAGCGCCGTGGCCGCAGCGCCGCCGCTGCCCGCGCCCATTGTTCCCCGCGGGGGCGGGGCGCCTGGAGCCGGGCCGCGCGCCGCGCCCCTGATCGCAGGAGGGAGGGAAGAGAGGGAGGGAGCGTGGGGTCCCCGCGCCCAAGCCGGGCCCGGGAGGAGGTGCAGCGCGGCGAACCCGGGGACCTGCGGCCGGACTAGGAGCCTCTCCTCGGCGCGCAGCCGGCGTGATCATGGGCTCGTGAGGCAGCGAAGGACGCGTCCTCACTGGCAGGCGCACCTGGAGCGGGTCCCCCGTGCCGCACCCGCACCGCTGCCCCCGGCCCAGTCCCTGGCACCATGGACAAGCTGCCGCCGTCCATGCGCAAGCGGCTCTACAGCCTTCCGCAGCAGGTGGGGGCCAAGGCGTGGATCATGGACGAGGAAGAGGATGGTGAGGAAGAGGGGGCCGGGGGCCGCCAAGACCCGAGCCGAAGGAGCATCCGGCTGCGGCCGCTGCCCTCACCTTCGCCCTCGGTGGCCGCCGGCTGCTCGGAGTCCCGGGGTGCGGCCCTCGGGGCGACAGACAGCGAGGGGCCGGGCCGCAGCGCAGGCAAGTCCAGCACCAACGGTGACTGCAGGCGCTTCCGCGGGAGTCTGGCCTCGCTGGGCAGCCGGGGCGGCGGCAGTGGTGGAGCAGGGGGCGGCAGCAGTCTCGGGCACCTGCATGACTCCGCGGAGGAACGGCGGCTCATCGCCGCCGAGGGCGATGCGTCCCCCGGCGAGGACAGGACGCCCCCGGGCCTGGCGACCGAACCCGAGCGCCCGGGCGCCGCGGCACAGCCCGCAGCCTCGCCGCCGCCCCAGCAGCCGCCGCAGCCGGCCTCTACCTCCTGCGAGCAGCCCTCGGCGGACACCGCTATCAAAGTGGAGGGAGGCGCGGCCGCTAGCGACCAGATCCTCCCCGAGGCCGAGGTGCGCCTAGGCCAGAGCGGCTTCATGCAGCGCCAGTTCGGTGCCATGCTGCAACCCGGGGTCAACAAATTCTCCCTACGGATGTTCGGCAGCCAGAAAGCGGTGGAGCGCGAGCAGGAGAGGGTTAAGTCAGCAGGGTTTTGGATTATCCACCCCTACAGTGACTTCAGGTAAGAGGCCAGGTGGGGATGCTGTGGTTGCCTTGTGTATTTGCAGGCGTGCTTTCTTCTCAGTCCTGCCTCCCAGCCTGAGTTAACTTTCCTTCCTTGCGCTGGGAGCTCCGAGCGAAGTGGGGCGCCTGGAGCGTCCCAGACACCCCCGGACCTCCTGCAGTACACTGGAAACTCCCTCAAGTCTTCAGGCTCCCGCTTTCTTTCTTCCGGGGTCGGGACCACTTTGGAGGCAAGCTCAAAGGTGTTCTGAGATTGGCCTAGCCCTGCCTGCAGCCAGGGCAGAGCTCTGCTTGCCCAAGCCACGCACCTCCCCCTTAGAGGCTGCAGAGTCAAAGTGGCCACCCTAGAGACAGCTCCAGGTCATTCATCTTGCAGAGAAGGGTCATGGAGGGAGATAGCCATCTTAGCAGCTGGGTCAGCTCCTTGGGTGCTGACTGCAGGTATTAATATCTTTGAGGGGCCTGTGAAGCTGCAGCCAGATTCCTCAGTCGAGGTTGCTGGGGCCTCGGGGCTCAGGATGAAAGCACACTCTGCACATTTTAACCCAGCCCCTCATGTCGAGTGGTGTACTGGGAGCAGGTACCCTACAC
>JADRCD010182081.1:0-11817 GCA_019843815.1 Montemys delectorum
CGCACAGCATCGCACAGCATCGCACAGCATCGCACAGCATCGCACAGTCCCAACTGCTGAGTTTTCTTTCAGTTCCTATTCTCCACAGGCATCCTGCTTCTTCCCCTGTTGTCAGTTCTCAGCCCTCTCTCTGAGCATGCCCACATCCAGTCTGTCCTGTCTTGATTTGGAATTGCTCCATACACAGACACCAGCAGCTCCCCAAAGCATTATACAAGTCATGGTTTTGTTTCACTATCCTGTCTATTCTGTAGGTCTGCCTATATGTGCTGAAGAATGACCTAGTTTATTAAGTGCCATATTTAAAAAAAAAAAAAGCATTATTAGACACCAAATTTTAAGCTCTAGCTCAGGATCTTTACGATAGTTTTATTCCCCTAGAGTTCTTTCCTGATTCTTGGTTGTAATTTGCTGAGCTTAGTCCTAATATGCTTGCTATTTCTTTTTTTTTTTTTTTTTTAGACTTAGTGTTTGAGAAGAAATCTTCATCTCATCTCTTTCAATTATTAGATATTATTTAGAGTATTCACAGACTGAGAATACCCTCCTCACACTCTCCTTGTGTTGTACTTTAAAAAAAAAATTATTAATTTACTTTATATCCTGAGCACAGTTTCTCCTACCTCCTCACCTCACAGTCCTTCCCACTTTCATTCCCCCTACCCACCCCTCCCTTTCTCTTCAGAAGCTTGAGGCTTCCCATGGATATCAACCAGCCCTGCTCTGTCGAGTTGCAGTTAGGTTAGGTTTATCCCCTAAGCTAGACAAGGCAGCCCAGGAGGAGGAAAGGGTCCCAAAAGCAGGCAACAGAGACAAAGACAGCTCCTGCTCCCCCTGTGAGGAGTTTCACATAAACACCAACAGTTGCTGGGTAAAGCCTTTCTCATAACAGTTGTGCTAGTCTCGTGCCCAGCACAACCTTTAGGCAGAACAAATTGTAGGCTGAACATTTTTTTAGCTGAGCTGGTGCCCCAATACCTGCACTGGATGCCTTGCCTGTTTCTAGGAGATGGCCTTTTCAGAATCCATAGCTCCCATTGCTAGGGGTCTTACCGAGGATCACTCTCATAGAATCCTGGGAGTTTCCATTGCCCTCGGTTTCTAGCTGGTTCCAGTGATGTCCCCCTCACCAGATGCCAGTTGACTCTCTGGTTACTCTCTCCCTCTGACCACCTCCCACCTGATCTCTCCCCTTTTATCCCCACCCCATTCCCATATAGTCTCTTACCCTTGCCCTGTCCCATCCTCCCATGAAGTCTATTCTCTAAATCTCACTGAGATTCATCTGTCCCCATTTGAGACCTCCTTGTCACTTAACTTTTCTGGGCCTGCAGATTGTGGCATGGTTATTCTTTATTTTACATCTAATATCTACTTAGAAGTGAGTACATACCATGTTTGTCTTTCTGAGTCTTCGTTACCTTCACTCAGGATGATCTTTTCTACTTCCATCCATTTGCCTACAAATTTCATGATGCTATTGTTTTAAGTAGCTGAGTAATGCTCCTTTGGGTAAATATTCCTTATCTACTCTTTGGTTGAGGAACATTTAGGTTGTTTCCAGTAGTTTCTGGCTATTACAAATAAAACTGCTATGAACATAGTTGAGGAAGTGTCCTTGTGGTATAGGCAGAGAATCCTTTGGGTGTAAGTCCAGGAGTGGTATAGCTCAGTCCTGAGGTAAATTTAGTCACAATTTTCTGAGAAATTGCCAAATTGATTTTAAAAGTGGCTGTACAAGTTTCCACTCCCACCAGGAATGGAGAAATATTTCACTTGTTCCACTTCCTGGCCAGCAGGAGCTGTAACTGGAATTTTTAAACTTCTAATGAGTTTAAGATGGAATCTCAGTGTCATTTTGGTTTGCATTTCCCTGATGGCTAAGGATGTTGAACATTTTTTAAGTGCTTTTCAGCCATTAGAGATTTCTCTGTCAATGGTTCTCTGTTTAAACATGCACCCCACTTTTACTTTGGTCTGTTGATGTCTAGTTTCTTGAGTTCTTTATATACTTTGGATATCAGCCCTCCATTGGGAGTAGGGTTGGGGATGATCTTTTCCCATTATGTAGAGTGCTTTTTGTTCCTTAGCCTTACAAAAGCTTATAGAAAGCTTCACTTTCATGAGGTCCCATTATTAATTCTTCATCGTAGTGACAGTGTGATTGGTGTTCTGTTCAGTAAGCTGTGTCCTGTACAATGCATTCAAGGTAGTGCCCTACTTTCTCTTCTCTTCTCTTTAGTGCATCTGGTTTTACATTGAGGTCTTTGATCCACTTGAACTTGAGGTTTTTGCAGGGTGATAGATAGGAAGCTATTTGCCTTCTTCTACATGTAGATATCCAACACTATTTCTTGAAGACACTTTCTTTTCTCCATTGTATAATTTTGGCTTCTTTGTCAAAAATCAAGTGCCAAGAGGTTTGTGGATTTACTTCTGGGTCTTTGATTCTATTCCATTGTTTAACCTGTCTGTTTTTATGCTAATACCATCTGGTTTTTATTACTATTACTCCATAATACAGCCTGAATTCAGGGATGGTGATACCTCCAGACGTTTTTACTGTTCCTGATTGTTTTATGTTTTTTGTTCTTCCATATGGAGTTGAGTATTATTTTTTCAAGTTCTGTAAAGAATTTAGTTACAATTTTGATGGGATTTGCATTGAATCTGTAGATTTCTTTCAGTAAGATGTCCATTTTAACTACGGTAATCCTACTGATCCGTGACAATGGGAGATCTTTCTGTCTTCAGATATCTTCTTTAATTTCTTTCTTAGAGACTTGAAGTTCTTGTCATACAGGTATTACACTTGTTTGGTTAGAGTTACACCAAGATATTTTATATTATTTGTGGCTGTTGTGAAGGGTATTGTTTCCCTAATTTCTTTCTCAGCCCATTTTTCTTTTGTATATAGGAGACCTACTGATTTTTTTATTTTCGTTAATTTTGTATCCAGCTATTTTGCTGAAAGTGTTTATCAGCTGGAGGAGTTCCCTGGTAGAATATTTGGGATCGCTTTTTTATACTATCGTATCATCTGTAAATAGCAATACTTTGATTTCTTCCTTTCCAATTTGTATACTCTTGTTCTCCTTTAGTTGTCTTATTGCTCTAGCTTAAACTTCAAGGAATATATTGAATAGAGAGAATAGACAGCCTTGTTTTGTCCCTGATTTTAGTGAAATTTTGATGTTGGCTATCAGCTTGCTGTATATTGCCTTTATTATTATTTTATTATTATTATGTTGTAACCCTAATTTCTCTAATACTTTTTACATGAAGGGATGTTACATTTTGTCAAAGGCTTTTCAGAATCTAATAAAGTGATCATGTTACTTTTTCTTCCAGTTTGTTTATATGTTGGATTATATTGATAGATTTTTTTAATATTGGACTATCCCTGCATCTCTGGGATGAAATATACTTGATCATGGTAGATGATGTTTTTAATATATTTTTGGATTCAGTTTGGAAATATTTTATTGAGTATTTTTGCATCAATATGCATGAGGGAAACTGGTCTGAAATTTGCTTTCTTTGTTGAGTCTTTGAGTGGATTTGGTATCAAGGTGACTAGCCTTAAAGAATGAGTTTGACAATGTTCCTTCTGTTTCTATTTTGTGAAATTGTTTGAGAGTATTGGTATTAGCTCTTCTTTGAAAATCTGGTAAAATTCTGTGTTAAAACCATCTGTCCCTTGGCTTTTTTTTGGGGGGGGGTTAGGAAAATTTTAATGACTGGATTATATTTCCTTAGGGGTTATAGGTTTATTTAGATTGTTTATTTGGTCTTGATTTAATTTTGGTAACTAGTATCTATTGAGAAAATTGTTCATTTCTTTTAGATTTTTCCAATTTTGTGGCATATAGATTTGTGAAGACCTAATGATTCTTTGTTTCCTAGGTATCTGTTGTTATGTCCCCTTATTATTTCTGATTTTATTAATTTGGATATTCTCTCTCTGCCTTTTAGATAGCTTGGCTAAGGCTTTGTCTATCTTATTGATTTTCTCTCAAAGAACCAACTCTTTTTTTCATTGATTCTTTTCCTTGTTCTCTTTGTTTCTACTTTATTTAAACCCTGAGTTCGATTATATCCTCATGTCTACTCCTTTTGGTCATGTTTGCTTCTTTTTGTTTTAGAACTTTCAGATGTGCTGTTAAATTGCTAGCATGATATCTCATGAATTTCTTTATAAGGGCACTTAGTGCTATGTACCTTCCTCTTAACGCTGTTCCCATTGTGTCCCATGGGTTTGGGTATTTTGCGCATTTGTTTTTATTGAGTTCTTCTAGGAAGTTGTGAATTTCTTTATTTCCTTCCAGTGGTTATTCAGTAGAGAGCTGTGCACTTTCCATGAGTTTGTAGGCTTTTTATTGTTTCTGTTGCTGCTGAAGTCAAACTTTAATCCATGGTGGTCTGATAAGATACAAGGGGTTGTTTACATTTTCTTGTATCTGTTGAGACTTTGTCACCATGGAGAAGAGTACATGAGGTTCTGAGAGGGTGTATCCTCTTCTGTTTGAGTGAAGTGTTCTATAGATATCTGCTAGGTCCATTTGAGTCCATAATTTCTCGGTTTCATTACTGTTTGGATGACTAGTTCATTGTTGATATTGGAACTTTCAAGTCTCCCACTATTAATATGTGGGGTTCAATTAATGATTTAAACTTTATTAATGTTTCTTTTAGAAATCCGGGTCCCATTGCATTTGGGGCATAGATATTTAGAATTGAGTTATCATGTTGGTGATTTTTTTTTCCTTTGATAAACGTGAAATGTCCTTTCTCATCTCTTTTGATTAATTTTGGTTGAAAGTCTATATTGTTGGATATTAAAACTGGTTATGCCAGTGTAGTGGCTATTCCTGGTTGTCAACCTGACTATATCTGAAACGAACTACAATCCAGAATTAGAAGGCTCATCTGTGGTCCTAATCTTGAGGCTGAGAGATACAAGTTTCTGACCTGAATCTTGGCATGGAAATCTTGAGGTATAGTGACTATGAATCCTAGAAGATTAGGATAGGAAGATCTACGAGTTCAAGATTCGGGGATTAAAGGTTTGGTGGCATAGTGGCTATGAATTCTAGAAGATTAAGATTGGAAGATCTACGAGTTCAAGCAAGGTCATCTGGAATTAAAGGTGTGGTGGCACATGCCTTTAATCTGGGCCACACCTTTTGCTAGAGACCTATATAAGGATATTGGAAGAAGGAAGGCTCACTCTGCTTCGCCTGCTTGCCTTGTGGGACTGAGCAACTGCCGGATCCTTGGACTTCCATTCACAGCTGCTGCCTACTAGTGTTGGGAGTTGATTGTTGGGAGTTGAACTACAGACTGTAAGTCATCAATAAATTCCTTTACTACATAGAGACTACCATAAGTTCTGTGACTCTAGAGAACCCTGACTAAGACAACCAGCTTGCTTCGTAGATCCATTTTGCTTGGAAAATCTTTTTCCAGCCCTTTACTCTGAGGTAATGTCTATTTTTGATGTTGAGGTATGCTTCTTGTATCCAGCAGAATGATGAATCCTGTTTTCAAATTCAGTTTGTTAGCCTGTATCTTTTTATTGGGGAATCGAGTCTACTGATATTAAGAGAGTAATGGCCAATGATTCTTAATTCCTGTTATTTTGATGGTGGTGGTGAGTGCTACTTATTTATTTCCTGTGTTTTCTCAGGCATAGGTAACCTCTTTTGTTGGAGTTTTCCTTCTAATATCTTCTGTAGGGCTAGATTTGTGGACAGATATTGTTTAAATTTCCTTTTGTCACATAATATCTTTTTTTTCTTCCATGTATGGGGATTGACATTTTGTTGGATATAATAGTCTTTGCTGGCATGTATGGTCTCTTAGAGTCAGAAAGACATCTATCCAGGACTCTCTGGCTTTAGAGTCCCTGGTAAGAAGTCGGGTATAATTCTGATAGGTCTGCTTTCATATGTTACTTGGCCTTTTCTACTTGCAGCTTGTAATGCTCTTTCCTTGTTCTGTACATTTAGTGTTTTGATTATTCTGTGACAATATGTTTTGATATTATGTGACAAAGAGTGGGTAGGGGAATTTTCTCCTCTGTATCAATCTATTTGTTATTTTGTAAGCTTCATGTGCATTTATAGGTATCTCTTTCTTTAGGTAGGGGATATTTTCTTCTATGATTTTATTGAAATTATTTTCTAGGCCTTTGAGCTTGGAATCTTTTTTTCTCCATTCCTATTACTCTTAGGTCTTTGGTCTTTTCACAGTGTCCCAGATTTCATCAATGTTTTATGTTATGAACTTTTTAGATTTAACATATTTCTTCGATTAATGGATTAATTTCTTCAATCCTATTGTCTACACCAGAGATTCTCTCTTCCATCTCTTACACTCTGTTGGTGATAATCGAGTCTATAGTTCCTGTTTTCTTCTCTAGGTTTTACATCTCCAGGATTCCCTCAATTTGTATATTTTTATTGCTTCTATTTCCATTTTCAGGTCTTCAACAGTTTTATTCCTCTTCACATGTTTGGTGGCATTTTTCTCTATTTCTTTATTGGATTTATTTATTTCCTCTTTATAGGGCTCTATCATTTTTCATAAGATTGGATTTAAGGTAGTTTTCTTGTGCTTTAACTCTGTTGGAATATCCAGGGCTTGCTGTGGTAGGATAGCTGGGCTCTGGTGGTGCAATATTGCTCTGGCTGGTTTGATTGCTGTTGATACACTGGCCTCTAGTCATCTGGATTTGGGATCATTATAGATTTAGGTGCTAATTTCTGAGTTTATCTTTGTTAGATGGGTTTTTCTTTTTTGTTGATGTATTTTCTCTTGGTTTTTGTTTTTTCTCTGCTCTTCTGGACTAAGTGGCCTGGAGTTCTGGTGACCAGTGAGTCTTCAGGTCCAGTAGGGTGTATTTGCTGGTGAATGGGGGGAGTGTATGACCCATATGACCTCTGAGGCTTTGGGTGTCAATGTTGCCTCTGAGGTTCGGAGGATTGGCAGAGCCTCTGGGATATCAGAGGTCTTCTTCTGAATTTGTGGGTTGGAATATAGAGCCCATGGGATGGGGTGTAGTTTGCAACTGTTGAGTTTGTGTTAAGTAAGGAGAGTTGGTGAGCAATGAGCGATGTCCTATTTACAGTCTCTGGTGCTGGTGTGGCTTCCAATAAGCAGCAAGAGTTGTGGGCCAGAATATGGAGTCCAGAGGATGGGATGCAGTTTAAGGCTGTTGGGTATACTTTAAGGAGTGTTGGTGGTCAGGGTCTTACCTGGAGCCCCTGGGGCCAGTGTGGCCTTTGGGAAAGCAGCTGGAGTTGTGGGCCCATGTGTGGACTTTTTGGGGTATAGTATCACAAGAGAAGTGGATATAGAGGCCCAAGCATGCTTGCAATCACAGCTTAGGGTCCTGTGGGCATACTATGTGTGATCTTCTCAGAGGTGAATGCTCCCTTTTTAAGAATTGATTCTCTCTGACAGCAATCAGAAGGATCTTAGGGAGTTGCTGAAGTGACCCAACTGTTAATATTTATCGTTCTTTCAGAGGGCCCATGTTTAATTCCCAGCACCTATGTTGGGCTTCACAACTACCTGTAACTCCTGTTTTGGGAATCAGATGTTCTCTGGCTTCTAGGCACTGAAATGCATATGGTATCTATAAACTCACAGACACACACATACATACAAAATTAAAATACTAAACACTATTTTTAAAAGAAGGTTCTAGGGAAGGCAGAGAAGTACACATTTTACTCATGAGTGGGCCCATAAATCTATCCACACTGAATTCTTTCCCCAAGACTTTCAGAAATGAGGCAGTGAAGAAAGATTCATTTCTTCCCTGACAAAATCTTTCAACCTATGCTCAGTGTGCTTATGTTGCTCTCCATTAAAGTATAACTACTCTAGCTTTAATCATACAGAGAAAAGTAGAAACCATAGCTTTCGTACAGCCAGGCAATTGTTAGTGTAGACAGTGTAAGAGTTAGGAGACCACACTCTAGAGCTCAGGGTCTTGCAGAGGGACTAGAGAAAAGTCAGATTATTGGCTGTCTGGTCTCCATCTGGGAATTTAGTTTTCACTTAAGCAGAACCTAAGCAAGTTTGAAACAAGAGTCTTGTGGTTCAATTCAGGGAGTCTGAATCAAGGAGAACGATAGCTCTCTTCTTCCTTAGCTTAGCCTCATAGAATACAGCACTTAACCTTTTTTGCCATAAGAAAACCAAACCTTTCCAGAGAGCAAAGTCAGCCAGCAATTGACAGTGTATGTCAATTCAGTGAAGAGTTTTTCTGAAGATCACAGCTTCTCATGGTGATTGACTCAAGAAATGAGCTTTGAAGATATTCAGGAGACTGGTTAGCAATGGGATAGGACTCACAAAAGACACATTAGATAGAGAAGGAGAGACTGCCAGTTGTTTTAACATTTGGTCATCTGCTGTTCCTGGCTTCTGTCACAGGGTTCCAGAAGTCAATAGGGCAAATTCAAATCCAAAGCAAGTGTCAGAAGTACCATCTGGTGACTTGAAGATTCCTCCTCTGTCCTTAGTTAGATTTAGTTCTTATTGCCTTCTCTCATGGTGCAGTTGGCAGTACACACACACACACACACACACACACACACACACACACACACACACACTACTCTTACAGTGTCAAGGGTAGCCTCCCTCCTGCTACTGTTCAGGCTCTGCCACCATCCCCTGTCTCATCCCTATGTAAGTTCCCTATAATTCTAGTCCTCTTTGTGTTCCCAGTATACCAGGGCAAACATTCAGGTCTTTGGTTGGGCATCTTCCTTGTGGCCTTGGCCTTGCATTCTTCTTCTGTTTTACATCCCAGTATCCAGTTCCTTCAGATTTCTCTGTGATATTGAAATATAAGACCTTCAAGAGTTGGCATCAGGAGCTTCTGTGATCTCAGTGAGCAACTTTTCTAGGTACCACAGTCTAAACCCAAGCGACACGAAGCTTTTCCCAACTGCAACTGTTAAAACATAAAGCCTAGAAGGGGACAGACTCAAACAGGCAAGGCGTGCTAACAATGCAAATTCCTACTGGCTTTGTAGAGATCTGTGCACTTTGTGAAGGAAAATCAAAGTCTTATACTCAAAAGTGGGTACTGACAGCTCAAACTACAGTTTACTTCAGTCAGTATTTCTTCTCACCTAGCCAAGTATTGAATATGTCAATCTTTATAAAGTGTGATGTTTCATGGAATGGCACCCTCAGCACCAATGCTGATTAGAAAAGGACAGGCTTAGTCCCTCCTCTGAGCCACTCAGGCCTATGACTGTTATAGCCATTGTGAGTTTTATTCTAATCTCAGCTCCACCCACCTCCAGAGAGAATGAAAAGATGGCTTGTCACAACATTAGCTTTAAGAATCGTTTTAGTTTGAGTCTGCAATATTCTTCACATACTCTTGTTTAGAACACTGGGTCCCCAGCTAGTGACACCATTTTGAAAGATGTGGAACCTTTAGGAGAAGGGGTTTAATTGCTGGCCACCGTGGGGAAACCTTGAAGGTTTTACTCACCTCTAGTTCTCATTCAGCTTCCGCTTCATGGTTGGGTGTCAGTGTGATCAGTCTCTTGATGCTTCTGCCACTGTGAATTGTTCTTAATGATCCAAAGTCTAGGTTAGCTATTCTTCCATAGGCACCAAGTTCCCACTCTTGCCTCACTCATTTCTTCCCAGCCATCATATGTGCTTCTAGCCTACTATCAACCCCCCATGGGGAGGACTAGGAAACCCAAATAAAATGGAGAACACGTCATCATTGAAAATCATAACAAAAGCCATAGAAACAACTGTCTACTCAATACTCACTACTTGTAGATGTTATTCTATGTTGTTCTATCTGGTATGAAAACTGAGGTAGTAAGAAAATCTTAAAAGGGAGACAGCTCATGAAGGAGTTCTATAAAATAAGCAGAGTTAAGGAACAACAGAGTTCTTGGTGGTTCTAAAAGTTGACTCAGTAGAACCAATATCTCTGTGGGAAAACTTCCAGAGGTCTGAGATTTTCTTTAAGATAGCTCAAGCTGGGGCTGGAGTGAAGGTTCAGCAATTCAAAACAATTCCCGCTCTTGAGGAGGACTCAGTTGAGATCCCAGCACCTACCTCATAATGGAGTCTATAACTTCAGTTCCAAGAGATCTGACACACTCTTGTGGCCTCCAAAAGTACTGCATGTACACGATGTATGAAGCAAATACTGGACACATAAAATAAAAACCTTAAAATATACATGCATGTCAAGCTTTTCATCACTGGCCTTTCTGTCCCAGATGTATTTGAAAGATGCTTTTGTAACAAGGCTACAGATGACTGTTTCTTCTCCCCATTCACAAAAGCTCCTCACCTGTCGTGCGCGCAGGACAGACACACAGACGACAGGCAAGATTCTTCTGCAGCCATACTTTATTCCATCTTCCAGAGGGCGACCCCCCACACCCCCAAAAGCACTGCTTATATATGCCCTGGAGCGGCATGCTCATCTCTGATTGGCTGTTTGCTCATTACCTCATGAGACACCTCGGGATAGGCTGTGACTTGGCGTTTTTGGCCCTAGCACATGCGCAGATGGGCTGAGACTTAATGGAGGCTGCCGGCTTGGGTGTGGCTCTCTACCCTCACCCATCTGTCAATGGTACTTCTCCTAAACTATCCTGACTTCTCAACTTAAGGATCTCTCCTTCAGCACAGCAGGAGCATAGGTCTAGGGTCCCACCACTCCAAGAGCTCTTTCCACTGACAATGAATGAGAGTTGAAAGATAAGTACACCAGATCTGTTAATAAACTTAACTAGAAGGCAAATCACACACCAGCACTCAGAGGCCCACTGCAGGAAAGAGCCTCAGCTGCCTAAAGCAATAACCTGGTCATTCGTATAAATGGCATCCTTTTCTTTCTTTCTGCCATCTTCATTCCTTGTTTCTTATGGTCCTCTCCCACATTGTACCGGCTAGTTTTGTGTGTCAACTTGACACAGGCTGGAGTTATCACAGAGAAGGGAGCTTCAGTTGGGGAAGTGCCTCCATGAGACCCAGCTGTGGGACATTTTCTCAATTAGTGATCAAGGGGGTCGGACCCCTCGTGGGTGGTGCCATCCCTGGGCTGGAGGTCTTGGGTTCTATAAGAGCAGGCTGAGCAAGCCAGGGGAGGCAAGCCAGTAAGGAACATCCCTCCATGGCCTCTGCATCAGCTCCTGCTTCCTGACCTGCTTGGGTTCCAGTCCTGATTTCCTTGGTGATAAATAGCAATATAGAAGTAAGCTAAATAAACCCTTTCCTCCCCAACTTGCTTCTTGGTCATGATGTTTGTCAGGAATAGAAACCCTGACTAAGACACACATATACCATTATATCAATTTTCAAGGGGTGAGGGGAAATCCTTGCTTTGGGAAAATTTCTCCTTCGTATAGAAGTTGAAATACTAAATGATGGAGTTTTACCTCAGTCATTTTCTACTATCTATTTTATTCTGAGCTAGTATAATTGTTTTTCATTCTGTTATATAAAACCCTATCCCTTCAATTGAATTATTTTCTTTGTGAAAAAGGAACCAGCAACCAGTACAAACGTAGGAATGTACTAGAACTGACCTTGGTGTGCATGAAGAACAGGAAAGGGATTTTTTTTTAAAATGGGGTAAAGAGGAAGCTGAGTGGGATAGTGCGTGTCAGGGAAGGGTTAATCAGGAGGGAGAGGAGCTGTAAAGAGAGCTTTGCAGGTTTGGTTCCTTCCCTCTGGTAAGGTCTCTGAATTTTGCTCTCCATTTGGCTGGGTTTATAAAATTGAGAATTAATAAAATCGCTTTGATTT
>JADRCD010182082.1:0-19931 GCA_019843815.1 Montemys delectorum
ATTGAAATGGTAGATGAGAGAGATTCTAAGGAAGGCCCATCATAAAGCCTGCTGGCTTCTTTCCTCAACCTCCTTCTCCTACCTCCCTGCCATCCCTCTTTATGCCTGGTTCCTTCAGTCAGCAAGTTTTCCTGCCCACTGCAGGCAGGACGGTGACACTTGGAACAGCAGCGCCTGCACAGTGAAAAGCAACAAACACCACAGCTCTATGCGCATCGCATGGCACTTTAATAGAGCATGGGGCTGCAGGTGCCCACGTGTCCTGCAGGGGGCAGCACGTCCTTACGTATTTACGAGCTGACGAGGTTGGCCTTTAGGATAGATAAGCCAGCTCTATGCCAGGTCAGAAATCACAAGCTCCACGTTCTGAAACTAGAATGCTAGCAGGCGAAACGAAGAGGAGAAGCCTGATGAAACCAATGTCGGTGACCTTCCCGCTTAGAGTAAAAGTATGGGCTTCCTGTGCGACTGTAAAAACAAATATTTAGGCTGAAGAGATGGCTTAGCAGTTAATAGTATAGAGGTCCATTTCCCAGAATCACGCAACCGCTACCGCTCCAGTCCTAGGGGTCTGATAGCCTTAGGTTTAGGCAAAACACTCATACGGATAAAATAAATTATTAGCAACAACAAAGAACACGTTGACAGGTGCACCTCCTGTCAGGCACGTCTTGGGAACAGTTATATTTGTGCTACATGTGAGTCAGGCGTCCTGATGACACATGGGTTGTGTCACTGTGTCTTCTAATTATACATCATTTGCCTTGAATGCTGGCACAAGTCACCCTGCTTCTGTCTGTTTTACTCTCCGCCTCCTCGTTTCACACAGACATACTCGTTCAAAAGTTTTCTGATATTTATGCAGACACAACTCTTCCAGTGCCTTGTTGAATAATGGAACTAAATTAATGCAGATAGAAAGAAATAATATTGCTAATGTATACAGAAACACACCTACCAGATTGTTTTCTCTTTTCTTTTTAAATTTAAATTACTTTCATTGATATAATGATTACACTTATTTACGTGATGGTAATGTACACATTGTGTACTGGCTGCATCAGGATAATTAGTAGACCATCATCTTCAACCATTTTTAAAAAAAAAAATTAAGTTACATTTATTTATGTAGGTTTGTGTGTGAGTGTGTGAGTGTGTGTATGTGAGTGTGTGTGAGTGTGTGTATGTGAGTGTGTGTGTGAGTGTGTGTATGTGAGTGTGTATGAGTGTGTGTATGTGAGTGTGTGAGTGTGTGTATGTGTGTGTGAGTGAGTCTGTGTATGTGAGTGTGTGAGTGTGTATGTGAGTGTGTGTATGTGTGTATATGAGTGTGTGTATGTGAGTGTGTGAGTGTGTGTGTGAGTATGTATGTGAGTGTGTGTGTGAGTGTGTGTGTGTGAGTGTGTGTATGTTAGTGTGTGTGTGTGTGTGTGCGTGTGTGCGTGTGTGTGTGTGTGTGTGTGTGCCTCCATACACATGTGGTCAGAGGACAACTTTTAGGAGTCAGTTTGCTCCTTCTACCAGGTAGATACCAGGGATCAAACTCAGGTCATCAGATTTGGTGGCACCTGCTACGCCCTCATGCCAGCTTGATCGAATGTTATTATTTCTTTATGTTGAATACATTGAAATCCCCCCTTTTCTGTATGAGGAGACAGACATATTGTTACTTTTTTTTCATCCCAGTGAGCCATAGAACACCAAAACTTACTGTTGTCTAGCTGCACATTGAACCCGTTGACCAGCCTCACCCTAGCCCTCCTTCCTCCGTTTTCCCCAACCTATTGCCATGACTGTTCTCAACGTCAGTTCTCAACTACGATTCAACATTTTTAGATTCCACATCTGAGTAAGTCACAGTGTTTGTCTTTTTGTGTCTGCCTTATTTTACTTAACGTAAAGACCCTCAAGTCCATCTGTAGTGTTAAAGATGGTGGGCTTTTCTTCCTTTCATAGCTGAACGGCATTTATGACTGAATAGCGTACCTCAGATCCCTTAGCGAGTGGTCTTCCAATGTCCGTCTGGGTTGACTGGTGTCTTATCTATTATGAGTAGGATGGCAGTAAACTCGGGAGTGCAGGTGTCTCTGATAGTCTGATTTCATCTCCCTCAGACAGAAACCCAGTCATAGTATCTCTTGGTACTTTATTGTCTTCTGTAAAGGTGGTACTAGTTTGAATTCTCACTAGTAATGATATTTATTTCTAATGTGTGTGCATATGTGTGTGTATTTTGTGTGTGTGTGAGTGTGTTACTGAGCTACATTCTGAGCTCAGAAAAAAAAAACTCTTATTTTTAAGACTTATTCTGACTCTTTTCTTTTCTTATTTATTTTATTTTTAGTTGCATTGTGTGTAGGCATGAATATGTGTGCACATGAGTGTAGGCGCCTATGTAGACCAGAGGCACTGTATGCTGGAACAAGAGTTACAGTCAGTAAGTCCTGACAAACCCCTTGATGTGGCTACTCAGATCCAAAATACATCCTTAGCAAGAGCTGTATGGCCACTGAGCCATCTTTCCAGCCCCACAAAAGGGTTTTGGGGTTGGTTGTTTACATGTTTTGTTGTTGTTATTATTTTTTTCTGTTTTTTTTTTTTTTTTTTTTTGAGACAAGGTCTCACCATGTAACTGTGGATAGCCTGGAACTCGATATATAGACCAGGCTGGCCTCAACCTCTCACAGAGATCTGCCTGCCTCTGCCTCCCTAGCACTGGGATTAAAGGTGTACGCCACCACTGCCCAGAGGAAAAACATATTTTAGAAGAGTGGAAAAGTAAAGAAAAATCAGGGGAGAAGGAGAAGTGAAAACTAGTGTAGATAAGATTCAAACTCATGTGACAAAAAAGAAAAAAAAAGAATGTGGGCAGGGCTGGGAGGTTCCAAGGAGGGTCTAACCTAAGGCAGCCAGAAGGGAGGATGGTAAGTCTAGTGTTTGGAACCCCCAAGGGTGCATCAAGGTCAAAGAAATCACTCGCCAACTACGAATGGGCCATCTCTGAAAGAAAACCGTACCTTTGTGTTGCTTTATTTTGCTTCTTTCTGTTTATTTCGTGACAGGATCTCCCTGTGTAGACCAGCCTTTCCTCAAGCCTGTCGCCCCCCCCCCCATTGGAAGACCCCTAGCTAAGGGATCTGAGGTATGGTATTCAGTCATAAATGCCATTCAGCTACAAAAGGAAGAAAAGCCCACCATCTTCAACACTGTGGATGGACTTGGGGGTCTTTCCGTTAGGTGAAATAGACTCCCGAGTGCTAATATTACAGGCATATGCCACCATGCCAGCCTCATTCCTCATTTTTGTGGGTTTTTTGCTTCTACATATGTTGAAGAGAATGCAGAATGTCTGAGGAAAAGCTGAGGGCCCTATGTCTCGCCCATGCCCCTTCCTTGACAGACCCATCTTCTCTCTCTGAGGTACCTGTTTGTCCTGTGGAGGAGGAAACAAGCCATTGATTTCCGCGGTGTAAATGTGAGAGGGTGGGATCTGGATCAGTGACTCGGTCACGGCTGTAAAGATGAATAAGTAAGTCTAGAAGGAGTGAGACCTCGGAGCAGAACGCATTGGTTAATTGGGTTTCTGATTAACTACGGGCTAATGAGAAGACACTTTTGTCTGAAATCTCTCTAGATTGCCTCAGTCCATTTCCTCGATTTAATAAGTAGCCTAATGAACATAATTAAATCTCCTCTTACCGATTCTGCATCCCGCTGAGCCTCAGGATCATTGCTCTGAACACAATATGTAATTCTATCCCGCACTGTAGCTGCAGAAGGAACTGGAATTACGGGCAGCTCTTACACACACCCTTGCTTTAAACAAACATACAAACATACAAACATGCCCATGACCTGGATCTTCATTATATGTAAATTTATCTTAGTTAGAGCAAGTGCCAGTGGTTTAGCATAGGATATGTCCAACCCTTTGGTCCATAATGGGATTTTGAGATTGTGAAATGTAATAATGCTATGGAAAAATAGGAGAAAACTAAAATAAAGGGGGCAGGGAGCATGTGGATAGCTAAAGGACAGCCCAATCTGCCTTGGGGACAGCAGGATCTGCTGTGACTCAGTAAGGTCTGTCCCCACACTGGGCCACAGCTGGCCTCACTGGGAAGCTCCTACCATGCCTCCCCTTCCCTGACAAAAAGTGTAGCTCATTCTTGAAATTGCTTGTTTTAGTAAGAGGAAAATAAGTTCCACTAAAATGTCAGAGCCAAGAAGGGGGTGGGGTGGGAGTGGAGAAGAGTTGGATCCCTTTTGTCACGCTCGATACACCAAGAGGGTCTCCCCTTGTGAAAGTTCTCCAACATGTGTTGGAGGAATGAAAGAAAGAAATGGAGAATCAATATTTAATATGTACAAGTGTCTTAGTTAGGGTTTTATTGCTGTGAACAGACACCATGACCTAGGCAACTCTCATAGGGACAACATTTAATTGGGGCTGGCTTACAGGTTCAGAGGTTCAATCCGTTATCATCAAGGTGGGAACAGGGCTGCATGCAGGCAGGCATGGTGCAGGAGGAGCTGAGAGTTCTACATCTCCATCTAAAGGCTGCTACCAGATTACTGGCCTCCAGGCAGCTAGGGTGAAGGTCTTAACGCCCATACCCACAGTCACACACCTACTCCAACAAGGCCACACCTACTCCAACAAGGCCACACCTTCTAACAGTGCCACTCCATGGGTTGAGCATATACAAACCATAGAAACAAGATTACTTGATTTCCTGGAATGTAACATTTAATCCAATCAGTGAGCACCGCACTGAAGCTTATAAAGCAGAGAGACAGGACTCTATTGGACATGCATTAAAATTGGTGGTATACAGGTCCCACCTTAGATAGCTTTGATGACAAATTAACCTTTCAGTGGCTGTCAAAAATAGTTTGACCAAAAATAAAACATCAAAATTCTGAGGTATTTCATATGGATTAACACATGGTCCTTGAAATAAGGCCAATGGGGCCATCAAAACTTGGAGGCAGAAAATGCAGAGACTGTACCTGGGGATTGCTATCCACTGCACCCTTGACCCAAGTGGCAAGGACTGGCAAGTGTGCTTACAGGATGCTATGTCTGAGGATATGCCTCAGACACAGACAGGGAAGGGGAACCTGCAAAATCCCTGCCCTAAAGGACCAGTCTAGAACCCATCTGTGCAGGCATCTATGGCTGTACAGCTGCTGCGTTCGGACAGACTCTTGGTTTTGACAAAGATGGCACTCACCTACAGGTGTGCACTCACCTTTCTGTTCCAGAAAATTCCAGCCTCCAGATCCTTCAAATTTCGTTTCCCTTTTGTCATCACTAAACCGTACCTTTTTTGTTGACTGGGTGCATCTCAGGGACCCACTGAAGGACCCTCTGCTGCATTGTAATGATCTGTGGAGATTTAAAGCAAGGAGTGTGAGGGGTTTGGAATACCATCCCAGAGTAGATGAGATGGGTAAGAAAGAGGGAAATGAAGATTTGTCTCTCTGTCTTTTTTTTTTTTTTTTAATTTATTCATTGCCTGCGGCTGTGCGCATGCTGCGGCGCACCTTGAGGTCAGAAGACAGTTTGCTGTTCTCTCCTTCCACGTGTGGGTTCCAGGGAATCAAACTTAGGCCATCGGGCTTGGCAGCAAGCCACTTACCCACTGAGCCATCTCATTGGCCCAACGCTCATCTTTTTAATTATGTCCCAGGCTTAGATGATTTTGAGCACACCTCTAAATCTCTTAATCCTCATAACCCCAACTGCACACTACAAACAGCACTTTGTGGGGACAGTCACACAAAACCACCATGCCAGTTGACAAAGTCCACTGAGAACATCATTGCTATCATTTCCTTATTCCTTGATGTCACCTGGTTTCTGAACATACCCAATAAGAGCCTGCCATGTGAGGGAGAGCCTGTCCTCTGAGGGGGTGTGGGGGGAGATCGGGTTTTCTGTGCTCTGAACCTCAGATGCCTAATGCTTAGTCCACTCTACCCTCTTCTGAACCAGCACTTTTGGAGTTGAGTGAGTGACAAGGTGGTGAACTGACTGGATGTAGAATTCAAAAAAAGAGGGGAAAGAGGGGATGCTCCTGAGTCCCCTTAGACTGAAAAGACAGACTTCAGGAACAAAGCAGCCAAGAGTGGCTGACTAGGGAAGCAGTCTACTGCACAGGCTCCAGACGGCGGGGCTGGTAGGAGCCAGGGCACTTACAGACAGGTTGGCCTGAGACCTTGGAAGACAGGGTGTTTTGAGGACACCCCTGTTTCTGTCTACAGTCTCAAAAAGACACAATAGTCTTAAAAAGACACATTTCTTGCTTTCTTTCTTTCTTTTTTTTTTTTAAATGGGTTTATGTCTGTGCACCATGTGCATTCCTAGTACCTGTGGAGGCCAGAAGAGAACTTTACGTCCCCAGAGACTAGACTAACAGGTAGTACGGGCTGCCATGTGGGTACTGGGAATTGAACCTGGGCTCTCGAAACTAAATATTCTTTAGTCTTTCGGCTGCCTAGCTCCTTTGCAGACACAGGCTGAACTGCGAGCGTACAGAGGCAAAGAGAAGTCTCAATAGGGATGGGTCTTAATGTTTGGGTAAGGGCGTTACATAATCTGTCTGTGAGAGAGGAGTTCCATTGGCCTTCCAAGTCTTGACAGTAAATCTTTGATCTTTGTGGAAGGTGAGGATTCGACCGACCCAAGACTAAAAATATAATTTAACTATTAGTCACCTCCCACTCAGTCATTTCCACGTACCTCTACCACTTCAGAGGCTCCTTGCCCTGAAGTGGTCTCCAAATGGTTTTCCTGTCAAGATCAAATAAGACCTTTCTTTGTCTGTTTTGTGTGTGTGTGTGTGGGGGGTGTGTGTTTTGTTGTTTGTTTGTTTGTTTTGAGGCAGGGTCTCATATAGCCCAAGCTGGCCTTGAGCTGGCTATGTGGCCAAGGATGATGACCTGGAACTTTAGGTCCTCCTCCTTCAACCTTTCAAATGCTGGCTTTACAGGTGTGTCACCACACTGGATCAAACTCAAGGCTTTATGCTTGTTAGGCAACCACCCAGTCACTTGAACTACACCCCAACCCTTGTCCTCCTTTTTAAATCTCAAGCTGTTCATTTTCTCCGCTGGTGAGAGCCTCAGACTCAGTCGCTGAGGCCACAGGAATGGCTTCCTCACTGGTGCACTGTGCAGCCCACTGACAGTATTGCATCCAGAATGATTTTTGGAAAATAACAACCTGCATTCAGACTCCCTGTTAAGAACTCTTTACTGGTTTTGTTGGGGTGAAGGCTGGTAAAGTCTACGCTCTGGGACAAGGTGCCTTCCCTCTTAAGCCTTCCCCTCATCTCTGAGCATGTTCCCTCTATTCCCATGTTCCAGTGGCAGAACTTGAGAATAAGTACTCTTTCCTCTCTACCTACTGCCCCCATCGTTCACCCACTAACACGGAGTTCGCTAATCCAGCTTTCCTCAAGTCTCTAGAAAGTCTGCCAGGCTTCCTCCCCATACCAGATCCCATCTAAGCCTCCTGTACCTCCCTTTTTAACACTGTGATTGTGTCTGTCTTATCACTGTCCCTCTCACAGTACATGAACCAAGGTACCTTCCCTTAGGTATTTATTTCTTGACCTTATCCATATACTATAGTGTCAGGGATGTTTAAAGAGTTCTGTTTTCAAACCCTGTTCGTGAAGTGTGTAGTTTCTACTACCCTGCTTTAAGCTCCAGGCAGACAGCGCTACCAGCCCCTGCCCCGGTTCCCTTGGATCTGCGGATGAAAGACCCACATACACAATTAGCTTAGTTTCAATATGCTTTTAGTTCAATGGCTGGGCTCTTCTAAGCCTCCCTCAGTTAGCGTTCCCTTCTCTTCACTCCCAACTCAACTCTAATTCTTCTCTCAATTGCCCAGTTATCTTCTCCTTGTTCAGCACCCAAAATCTGCCCTCAGCTTAGTTGTATTTCTAATCTCCTGCCTGCTACCCCAGGGCCAGTCAGGGAAGTGGCCAATGGCCATTCCACCTGAGATCTCACCTAGCTGGTGACTCTCTCCCTCTGGAAGGATGGTTAATCTCTTTCCTCCTGTTCCTCCTCCTGAATCCTACCTCCAAGAACCTGCATGTCTCACCTCTCTTGCCTAGCAAGAGGCTGCTGGCATCTTTATTGATTCATCAAGAACCAATTGGGGAACAGGACTTATCCACCCTCTACTTGTTGGCTTTCAGACTATAAGTGCTCATTTGAACAAAGATTCCACTCAAGCAGTAAGCCAAGTGCTATATTTTGTTTATCCATTTGCTTTCAAAACTAGGTAACAGTCAGGAATTTGAATGTATGCATCAGGGCAGAGCAGCAGTATGACATTGGGAAGAGTCTGTCCCCAGAGTATTTGGGGCCCTTGGCAAGCCTCGGATCACACTGGGAAGGTGTTGAGTCTATCCCTCATTTTTTTTCATTGTTTTATTTTTTATTTTTTAATTTTTTAACATATATAAGAAATAAATGTAATAAACTAAATACATGGACAAAAATACAAGAATCGTATGATCATCTCAAAGGAAGCCAAAAAAAAAAAAAAAAAAAAAAAAAAAAAAGAAAAGAAAAGAAAAGAAAAGAAAAGAAAAAGTCTTTGATAAGATTCAACATGTCTTCTTAATAAAAGCCCTAGAACAAGTAGGACTGTAGGAACTATATTCCAACATAATAAAGGTTATGTGTGACAAACCCATGGCCAGTATCATCCTAAATGAATAAAACCATTAATAAGCCCCATTAAAATCAAGACTGGGAGGGGACTGCCCACTATCCCTACTGCTCCTCCACAATGTGGTTGAAGCATTAGCTGGAGCAATAAGGCGAGAGGAGGGATACACATGGGAAAATATTAGTCAAATTATTTTCAATTATATTATCTTGTTTCCAATGTTCCCAAAATTTGACCAGAAAAACTGTAGAAATTATCAATAATTTCAGCAAAATGTTTTGATACAGAATTTATTTACAAAATTTATCAGTCTTAATACATATGAGTAACAAGCACGCTGAGAAAGAGATCAATCATGGACACGCTCCTCTTCCCAGGTTCTCAAATAAAATAAAATATTTAGAATACACATAACAAAAGAAGTTAAAAACGTCTACATGAAAACTTTAAATGTGTGAAGAAAGAGATTAAGAAACATACTAGAATTTGAAGACCTCCCAGGTGTATAGCTTGATAGAATTAACACTGTGAAAAAAGACCTTCCTACCAAAACAATTTACTGAGTCAATGAAATCACAATCAACATCCTCATATCACTCTTCATATAAATAGAAAGAAAATCTTCAATTTGATATGGAACAACAAAAAACCCAGAACAGCCCATTAGTCCTGGATAAGTGTTTGTTTCCATGCATTCTGCTCGTTTTAAGTGCTAAGTGCATCTGTCTAAGACCCCCAACGTTTATACATCTGTTTCTATTGAGTCGATTTTGTTCGATATTAGAATGGCTACTCTGGCTTGTTTCTTGGGACCATTTGCTCGGAAAATTGTTTTCCAACCTTTTACTCTGAGGTAGTATCTGTCTTTGTCACTGAAGTGTGTTTCCTGCATGCAGCAAAATGCTGGGTCCTGTTTTTGTATCCAGTCTGTTAGTCTATGTCTTTTTATTGTCTACCTCTTATTTCTAAACCAAGGGCACGTTGGTTTAGAAATGAGGGATAGACAATAAAAACACACTTCATGTACTGGCTAGTTTTGTGTGTCAACTTGACACAGGCTGGAGTTATCACAGAGAAGGGAGCTTCATTTGGGGAAGTGCCTCCATGAGACCCAGCTGTGGGGCATTTTCTCAGTGATCAAGGGGGTAGGGCCCCTAGTGGGTGGTGCCATCCCTGGGCTGGAAGTCTTGGGTTCTATAAGAGAGCAGGCTGAACAAGCCAGGGGAAGCAAGCCAGCAAGGAACATCTCTCCATGGCCTCTGCATCAGCTCCTGCTTCCTGACCTGCTTGAGTTCCAGTCCTGACTTCCTCTGGTGATCAATAGCCATGTGGAAGTAAGCTGAATAAACCCTTTCCTCCCCAACTTGCTTCATGGTCATGATGTTTGTGCAGGAATAGAAACCCTGACTAAGACAAATTGGTACCAGCATAGTGGGGTATTCCTGTGACAACCTGACCATGTTTTGGGGAGGACTGTGGAAGGACTTTGGAACTTTGAGCTTGAAGAGCCGTCACTGGCTGTTAAGAACTATGTGGGATATTCTGTAGGAGCTTGGAAGATCATGTTGAGAACAGTGCAGAGATGGAGGCCTGGCTTGTGAAATTTCAGAGGGAAGATTAAAGACTCTTATCAGGGCCATGTTGTTTTGATTGTGAAGATTCTGTGGTTCTGGTTAGCTGGGACTGAAGTATCAGCTGTGATTAACAAGATACCAGAACTACTAAAGAGAGAACTTTGCATTACTGGGATTATTGATGCTGGTTAGCTGGAGCTAAGAAATTAGCGATGATTAAGAAGAGACCAGCATCATTGGAGTAACATCTTCTGGGAAGAGTTTTCTGAGAGCACAAAGAGGTTGTGTTCCAGAGATAGCCAAGGTTGTACCTTGTGCTGCAGCAGGACTTGGTAATGTGTAAAAGTCACCCAGGTGGTACTGGTTTTAAAGGCATGAAGGGGTCATGAAGAGCGGCTGAGGCTCAGCACAGTGAGGCTATGGGAGGCCATTGGTGAAGGTGCAGCCTCAGTTGCAATTGATGGCCCAGGACTGAAGGAGTCATGCAAAGGAGTTGAGGCCTGGCACCATAAAGAGAGCCTATGAAAGGCTATTGGTGAAGCCTAGTTACAACGGAAGACAGTGTTTTAGTGATGCCAGTACCATGAATGACCACCAAGGACAGCAGCAGCAGTGAAGTACAGGTATCTGGAGCCCAGACGACAAAATGTGTGCTACAAAAGGCAGAGCTGGAGAGGTGACTCAAGCCCTTGGAGGAGCCCAGAAGATCGTGAGTTGGATCCCAGACATTGGTTTTGCTTTTGATTGTGACTGTGCCCTGATATTTTTCCCTCTTGAAGGAAGAATGTATTTTAGTGGAGCCCACAGTTAAGAGACCTTGAATTTTAAAAGATATTGGACATTTTAAATTGATTGGACTTTTAATATGTAAAGACTGTGGGACTTTAGATCTTGGGGATGAATAAGAACATAAGGGTTGAGGCTTAATAGTGATGTGTTTTTGTGTCAAGTTGACAAGGAGTCAATTGTACTGGCTAGTTTTGTGTGTCAACTTGAGACAGGCTGGAGTTATCACAGAGAAGGGAACTTCAGTTGAGGAAGTGCCTCCATGAGGTCCAGCTGTGGGGCATTTTCTCAATTAGTGACCAAGGGGGTAGGGCCCCTTGTGGGTGGTACCATCTCTGAGCTGGAAGTCTTAAGTTCTATAAGAGAGCAGGCTGAGCAAGCCAGGAGAAGCAAGCCGGTAAAGAACATCCCTCCATGGCCTCTGCATCAGCTCCTGCTTCCTGATCTGCTTGAGTTCCAGTCCTGACTTCCTCTGGTGATCAATGGCCATGTGGAAGTGTAAGCTGAATAAACCCTTTCCTCCCCAACTTGCTTCTTGGTCATGATATTTGTGCAGGAATAGAAACCCTGACTAAGACACTTCACTTCCTCCTTTTGGCTCCTACCTTTGATACGTGGGCCACAAGACCTAGAGAAATCTCTTTCTCAATTTTACATGTCAGATAAATGTCAGTATAATCTTGTTTTCCCATCAAGGCAAAAGAACTAGACTTAAAGTCATCGTGGCAATGTGCACTTTCGTTTTCTGAGTCTCATTAGAAAACTGTCTAGTATGTAGTTAAGATGAACTCCCTCCCTGTCATGACCACATGCTTCTAAGAAACCAATGTTTATCTTTCTTCCCCTCCATCTTCTTCCCACCCCCCTCCCTGTCTTCTTTCCCTTTCCTCTTCTGTTCTCATTCTGTCTCCTTTATGAACAGTTTCTATCCAAAGCTGGTGTGTAAGAACTGAGGGAGGCTTCTTGGAGTGGGTTAGATGGGCAGGTGTAGCTGCGATTACAGAGGCATGCGGTACATTAGAGTAGAGGTCTTTGTGTACCACAATGGGGTGGCTACGATTACAAGATGGAGCCGGGGTTGGGTGAACAGGGCAGCCTTGGAGAAGAGAAGCCAGTGTGCACTGATGGCTTTGAGTGCTGTGGAGAAGGTGAGTGAATATTTGGTGAGGAAAGGAATATTTCAGTAACCTCCAAGAATTTTTTGTTTGTTTGTTTGTTTGTTTTGTTTTGTTTTTTCGAGACAGGGTTTCTCTGTGTATCCCTAGCAGTCCTGGAACTCATTCTGTAGACCAGGCTGGCCTCAAACTCAGAAATCCACCTGCCTCTGCCTCCCAAGTGCTGGGATTAAAGGTGTGCCCCACTGCCTGGCCCAAGAATCTTCTTAAATCACTTTTTTAAAAGATTTATTTTATGTATTTGAGTACACTGTCCCTGTCTTCAGACACACCCAAAGAGGGCATCAGATCCCATTACAGATGGTTTTAAGCTACCATGAGGTTGCTGAGAATTGAACTTAGGACCTCTGGAAGAGCAGTCAGTGGTCTTAACTGATAAACCATCTCTCCAGCCCAACTATTTTGTGTATGGGTGTTTTTGGCTGCATGGATGTCTGTTCATTGCATGCATTCCCAGTGCCCTTTAGAGGCCAAAAGAGAGTGCCAGATCCCTCGGGGCTGAAGTGGGTGGTGGGATGTCTTAACTGCTGAGACATCTTTCCAGATGCTCTTTAAATAAAATTTAAACTTCTTACCCTAATTATATGATGGAGTATGACCAGCCATGGACAGATCCAAGTCATACTCCAGCCAGTAAGGTGCAGTAAACACGAGTTGGTTTTCTGAATCTCCTGCCGAAGCTGCACAGTATGAACCCCTTCAGCAGCATCAAAGAAGTCCAAACTGATGCACAGCCAGAAAGACCAAGGCTTCAGTAACCAATGGCAACAGGAACAACTGTTCCACACTGAAGGAAATTAAAAACATACGGACAACAATAAGTGATTTCTCAGAGCCAGGCAGTGGTGGCGTGACCAAGCCAGCTCAGTCAGTCATCAGGGTCTCGAGGGAGGGAATGAGGATGAAAGAAAGAAAAGACAATTAGACAACATTATAGCATGACTCCAGCCAGTGCTGGAGCTGGGGAGGCTTTATTTTTTCTCAATCTGCTTTTATACCATCCTAGGTACATGCAAAGAAAAGCTCAATTCTTAGATCAAAGACAAAGTGATCAAACAAGGTGATAAACAAAGTGATCAAGCAAGGCCATAAACAGAGTCCCGTCGCTGTGTCTAGGGCTTATCAGGATGGCCAGGACAAAAGGAAGACCACACATTCCTCAGCTGTGTTTGCCTTGAGCTTTGATCAGCCCAAATGTGAATATTCTTAGTTGAGCCTACTCTCTTGTCCTCCTAGCCCAGTGTAAATACTCTTGCCAATATCCTAAAAGTGGCCGTAAAGGCTCTCCACATCTCCCCCTTTCTTATTTCCTAAACAAGACTGTGTCTGTCTCAGGTTGTTTTTGACAAGAATGCCTTCCTCACCAGTCATGGAATAGGCATTATCAAGACAATGCATTTTTGTCTTGCGTTGGTTAGGCTCTGTGCAGAACCTTACATGTCATTGTCTGGCAGCCCGTTAAAGACTCTGTCTGGGGACCCATTTGTAGTTTCAAGCAATGTATCTTGGCTGCCAACCCAATGTTATTAAAGGCAACTTTTATCAAAATGGGCAGGAATAAAAGTATTCCCCACGACAAGAAGGACCAACATGTTTTAGCTAGAGAAGCCATTCTTGAAGTTTGACCAGATGGAAATATTAACCTTAAGCCATGAATAATTTATCGGCAGTATCACAGAATTAAACTCAGCTGAGCAGCACTCTTTAAATTCATAATCTTGTTATGCAAAGTTAAAACATCCAGAGAGGTGTTAGAATTATGCCAATACCCGGCAAGTGTCTTTGCATTTTCTCTCAATTATAGTGACTGTCACTGTAAATTTTAGAAGTGACACAAATCTGTGGGTATTTAATGTGACACTGGAGATAGCTCCTTACTTTTAGACTCTGAACTTCCTCTCCAATAGTTTAAAAAATATCATAAAGAGCATCAATCCGTTTTTCCACATCCTTATCTAGATCCTCTTGAACACTCAGAGCATTAGTAACATTTTCTGCTCAATGATTAACAAAAGTAGCTGTCTTAACTTTTTGCATCAAAGCAATTTGCAGAAGTGGGGCTAGCTATTAATGTAATCAAAGCTACACCTGAAAAGTGTCTGAGGATGCCCTGCTGTGTGCCAAAGAGCAGAGCAGGAGATGCAAGACCAGCAATTCAAATAAAATCTGAAATAAAATAAAACTTCTTTCCATCACCCTCACAAAATTCCCAGAGTTTGAGATGACCTATGTACTATGTCCTTTACATCCCAGGTCCGTAGACGGACGGTGATGGCAGACTCGAGGGTTGTCAAGGCAAGTGCTCTGAAATCTGCTAGATTCAAGTAAATAGTCCCTGTGAAAATGTTGCAAAGGAAGGAGGAGTCCCTGTTGTAAGCTCTCACCATGTGATCTATTCCACAGATGTGCGTTACTTTAATAAAAAGTAAATGAAAAGAAATTGCAAGTACATATCCACATGGACTTACACAAAGTAGTCCCTGTTGTGACACTCACCCCCACCAACTTTTAATGCCCAGTCTCCTACTTTTGTCATGGTAATGCCCATGAGAAGAAGGGGCAGGACCATGTATGTTTACTCTTTTACCAGAGGCTAGAACTCTGGAATGCCTTAGCAGAATGTCCCTCTTGATAAACAGTGCGTGTGTGTGTCTTCCCAAGGTATTATATCCCACGCATACCTCATCGGACACAAGAAGGTGGCCATTTTAATGACATATGACGGGACGTCACCATGAGAGCTACAGCATTCACAGGAAGGCATTCGTGAACTCTGCTACCCTGGGACAGCATTATCGTGGAAGAGGAGCTAGCTGGGGCCAGCTTGGCCCACTGCAAACCTTCTGCAGTGGAGTACTGATCAGTTTGAGAAATCAGAATCTAGCCTTCAAGATTAGGGATGTAGCCAGGTAGTGGTGGCGCACACCTTTAATCCCAGAACTCAGGAGGCAGAGGCGGGTGGATCTTTGTGAGTTCAAGGCCAGCCTGGTCTACAGAACTGAGCTCCAGGACAGCCAGGGCTACACAGAGAAACTTTGTTTTATAAAACAAAACAATAAAATCAAACAACAATAGATTAGAGGTCTATAAAATGTCAAAATAAGAGGAAAGGCTGTTTGTCTTAGGTTGTGTACCAGTCTGTGAGCTGGTTTTAGAAACCTACATATGTGAGCCTTCCTTTCTTCCCTGGTGGAGACCCTATGAATGGAAGGGTAAGCTTTTGAAAATTCTCTTTGATGTGTTTTCCACCTTATTCTAAGAGTGGAAATTGGGCAAGTCAAGTTTAAAAGGCCCTTGGGCCAGGCTTTGCCTTTCAACACATTATTATAAATTGCTGCGAAACATTTCATAAGCTAAGTTGGCACAGGGTTAATTTAGCTTTCAGACCTACCAGCACATACCATGCAGTCATGCTGGGGCCAAGTGTCATGACTGGAGAAGCCTGAACTGGCTAGAGTATCATATGCCCCCTCCCAGTTTCAAGATGGGCATGTGGCTAACTCAGCTCTGTGCAGACTGACCCTCACAGCTCTTGTATGTGCTCTCCAAATTAACTCAGCTTTCTCAACAGAAATCTAAGAAGTGGGTACAGTTTATTGATGCTTTGTATTTTTTTTTTTTTTTTTTTTTTTTTTTTTTTTTTTTTTTTTTTTTTTTGGTTTTTCGAGACAGGGTTTCTCTGTGTAGTCCTGGCTGTCCTGGAACTCACTCTGTAAACCAGGCTGGCCTCAAACTCAGAAATCCACCTACCTCTGCCTCCCAAGGGCTGGGATTAAAGGCGTGCACTACCACCGCCAGCCGTGCTTTGTATTTTCAAATTGGCTAAAGTTGGTGTTTTTTAAAAGGTGAATATGAAACCACTCTCTTCTCTTTCTCCTTTCCCTTCCTCTTTCTCCCTCCTTCTC
The DNA here is from genome assembly GCA_019843815.1 of Montemys delectorum. Taxonomy (NCBI): domain Eukaryota; kingdom Metazoa; phylum Chordata; class Mammalia; order Rodentia; family Muridae; genus Montemys; species Montemys delectorum. The sequence continues at coordinate 16,139 of JADRCD010182082.1, forward strand.
CCTCAACCCCTCCTCTTTCCATGGCTTACCACTTAGCCCAGGCTGGGTTAAACGCAAGATCCTTTTGACACTTATCTCCCCAGTGTTGGGACTCTTGATCCCTTATGTCAGGGTTCATAGACATTTGTTGAGTGGAAAGGGGAAGGGGTGGAGATGAGGGTGGGACTTCCTTTGTCTTGGAAAGTAAATAAACTCTTTGGGAAAGAATCTGACTAAATCGAGCAGCCAGAGGTCCATCTCCTTGCTAAGAAGGTCCAACCTCTAACCCTCTGCAAGCCCAGAATGCACTGCTTCACATTTTTTTCATACAGATAACCACAGGGGCCTGCTGATTCTCAGCACAAAGGAAGAGGCCATTTGAATAAGCTAAATACAGAAGGGAAAGAACAAATGTCACAAGGACACATTTTATTTGTGGGCAACAGTGTGAAAGCAGTGAACTGGGAAGAAAAAAAGCCCAACAGATCCCAGGGGACATTTTTTTTTTCTAGCCGCACCCAAGCCCTCACCACAACCTGGGCAGTTGTGACCTCTCTGATTACAGAGAAGCAACACAGAAGGAGTTTGGGCTGTCCCAGAGACCTACTTCATACAAAAGGGAATTTGGGGACCTGGTCTCATGGGTAGCAAGACTGAGAGGCAATCATAAGACAAAGGTTCCTTCCAGCTAAGATTCTAGAATTTCTCCCCCCACCTTTTCATTTTTATTTCCTTATTTTGGGTGTATTTAGGGAGCGGGGCACATAACAGAAGAAACTCGGGGCATCAGGATTACAGGCAGGAGTCTTTTACCATCTCTTGGGCCCAAATACTAGAATTTCAAGATTTATTTGTTTATTTTATGTATATGAGTACACCATGGCTCTCTTCAGACACACCAGAAGAGGGCATTAGATCTCATTACAGATGGTTGTGAGCCACCATGTGCTTGCTGGGAATTGAACTCAGAACCTCTGGAAGAGCAGTCATTGCTCTTAACCACTGAACCGTCTCTCCAGCCCGAATTTCAACACTTTAAAAATAGTACTACAAGCCGGGCAGTGGTGGCACTTGCCTTTAATCCCAGCACTTGGGAGGCAGAGGCAGGTGGATTTCTGAGTTCAAGGCCAGCCTGGTCTACAGAGTGAGTTCCAGGACAGTCAGGGCTATATAGAACAATCCTGTCCTGAAAAAGTAAAAATTAAAATAAAAGATATTATTTAACTTTAAAAGCGATTATAAAATACATAATTTCCTCTTTGTGCTTCCTCTCTCCGAACCCTCCCCTACAGTTGTCATTGTTCTCCCTCAAATTCATGGCCTTTCCTCCCCAAGAATTGTTATTATGTACGTATATGTATGTGTATGTGCACATAGGTTCCTAAATTGAGGCTACTCAGTCTGTGTCTTACTCATATATGTGTTTTCAGGGCTGGCCATTTGGGTTGGATAATCAATTAGAGTCGTTCCTGTGGAAATAGCAATGCTCAGAGAACACAGGTGACCCACTGTCCATCCATGTTCAATTCTGACCCAGGGCTAATGAGGTAGCTCAAAGCCACCAAGCCTGACAACTGCTCGTGCCCCCATGCTCACAGTGGAAGAAAGTCTGAAGTTGTCTTCTTAGATGCTTTAAAAAGAAAAAAAGAAAGGCCCTTGTCCCAGCTGGATCTGGCAGGAAATACAATTGAAACATTATTATTATTTTTTTCCAAGACAGGGTTTCTCTGTGTAGTCCTGGCTGTCCTAGAACTCGCTCTGTAGACCAGGCTGGCCTCGAACTCATAAATTTGCCTGCCTCTGCCTCCCAAGTGCTGGGATTAAAGACGTGCACCACCACCACCCTGCTCAAAACGTTATCTTAATGTGGGCTTATGTTGGGTGTGGTCATACAGCTTTCAAAGCTGCGATTGAAGCTCACAGGCATAAAGAGAGGGTTGACCAACACTCTAAGTGACTCATGTGATCCCAGGCTGGTGAGAAAGAGACGTTCTAGACACCTGAAGCCAAAGATCCTGAAGGGACACCTTAGTAGTTACACAGAAGGAGGGAGGGTGACAGGGCCAGGGGTGACAGGGCCAGCAGGAGAGCAGAGTGGAGTGAGAACAAAGAGCTCTGACAGAAGCCTGGGTCTCACAGGAACTGATCCAGGGCTGACACAGCCCCCTCAGCAGCTCCAGCTGCAGTTCTGCCCCATCCCCACCCCAACACCAGCCTGTCCCCAGCTGTAGGGACCTCACCCTTGGCATTCCACGGACACCTTCACTTTCTCCCTCTCAGTCCAGGGGCTGAGGGAAGTGTCTGCCTCACCTTTAACACTAGTCCTCATCCTGAGAGAGAGAAGGCCAGCCCCTGAATGGTCCCTGTGGCTCTCCGGGAAACTAAATGCACAGTTGTATATAAAGGAGTTGTCCTGTGAACTCTGGAGAGAAAAACACTGTGGCTGCTATACAAAGGTATTCATGAGACTCTGCTCCATATCCTGGCCCTAGGCTGGAGCAAATGAAATTTCCCTAGGAAGGAGGTCAAAGCATGCTTGCGGATGGAAATGCTGGCCTCTGCTCCTCCTTGGGGTAGGAGCATCACTCTGAGGGGCTCTGTGGGCTCTCCTGGCAGTAGATTCCAAACTCAGCTGGCACACCTTGTCCAGGTGACCTGGTGATCCAGGGGACAACAGAGACTCTGACATGCCTTCGTGTCAGTCCCATGCTAACCCTGAACCTGGATGGAGCCGTCACACAGGGCAAGGACAAGCCAATCCAGAGAGGTTTCCACGGCTGTTGCCATAGCTTTCTAATCTTGTCCTTTCAGATGACGACCTCAGGTGATCTGTACACTATGCTATGGGAATACAAGTATGCTCTATGTAGACCTGGAGTTAAGAGTGGGCATATGCATCCACAAAGCCCTGGGATAGAACCCGTGGCTCGGTTCCTACATGGGTTGGAAAAATCACATGCTCTTAATGGCTGAACTGTCTCTCCAGCACCAGAAACACAATTTTTAAAGGGCTATTTTGATTAGGTTATTTTGACTATAATAGACTAAGCATAGCAATTCCAAAAAGATAGGTTTTAACATGGCCATATGCTCCTGTGATCCCAGCGCTCAGAAGGCCAAACAAGGCCTGTTTCTAGTTTGAGCAGTATGAGATCAGCCAGCCTGGCTATAAAGTAAAAAAAAAAAAAAAAAAAAGGAGGGAGTGGCTGGAGAGATGGCTCAGTGGTTAAGAGTACTGGCTGCTCTTCAGAGGTCCTGAGTTCAATCCTTAGCAACCACGAGGTGGCTCACAACCACCTGTAATGGGATCTGATAAATTTTCTGTTGTACAGAAATACAAGTAATTAGAACCCTCATATGCATAAAATACCTAAATAGTAAATCTTTGAAAAACTGGAGGGAATCCATTTCAGTTCTAAAGACTCAGTGGAGAGGGAAGCAAAAAGCAGAAGGGAATGACAGAGATCGTCACTGAATGAATCACAAAAAATTCCCTAGCTGCGAAAAACAAGCACAAGCATTTTCCCCTTTTCAATTTTTTAATTAATTTATATATGGTGTGTGTGTGTGTGTGTGTGTGTGTGTGTGTGTGGTGTTTGCATGCACATGTGCATGCAGGCATGTGTGAACATGCATACCACATGCAGGTGTAGAGGTTAGAGGATAACCAGATAATTAGATAATTTTCGGGCACAATTCGTTAGGCTCTTCCCAGGAACCTCGCAACAGCAACCTAAACCCAGCTTGCTTGCTTGCTCCCTTCCCTCCTCTTTCTCTTTCTCTCTGTCTCCCTCTCCCCCTCTCCCTCTCCCCC
>JADRCD010182084.1:0-13555 GCA_019843815.1 Montemys delectorum
ATGAGCTATTTCCATGGTGAGCACCAGATCTGGCTGTCTCTTTTCTACAGGTATGAGAATGCCATCATAATGACAGAGTCAAGATGTGGCAAGGAAGGGCTTCAAGTACCTCACTAAGGTACCAGATCTAGCCTGTTCCTGTCCCAGATACTGTCTCTATCCACAGTCTTGTTACAGCTGCAATGCAGCCCTGATACTTTGGAGCTCACTGAAGAATGTATATATTGTATTAAAGAAGATGCAAACCAAACATCTTCAATAAGTGTTTGGCATGGAGCAGGTATCTGATTTTGTGCTTTACCAAATATATTTAATGAAAAACTACTATTTTAGGTCATTTCCCAGAAGCCTTTTCTAAGAGGATACTAAATAAAATTCCATTATGACTTCTTAGTGTTTGGGGACCATCTTTCAAGGCCTTTTATAAAAATCCTTTTTCTACACAACCAACCTACTTTCTCCCACTTGATCTATACCCTGACCCATGCCACACTGAGTCGCCACACCTGAGACATGTGGTGTGTGTTCCCATCTGTCTCCTGCCTCCACACTGTGCTTCTATCCCTGGGATATTTTCTGTGCCTCTTTGACTTCTTAGCAAAACCCCATCATCCATCTAGTCAGTACAAACTCAAACAACATTGTGTAAAACTCCAAATCCTTCTCAAAGCCACTCAATCCAGTGCTGCCTCTGCCTTTGAGAACACCCATTGAGGACACTAGACTGGCTCAGTATGGCTTGTTGAATGCATGAATGCCCAGCCAATATGAGCACTGTCCCTAGAGCCAAAGGCAAGCACATCTACCCTATTCAGATATTTGTTTAATGATTTGTTTCCACTGAAGCATGACCATGTTGGGAGAACCCTGAATTGCCTCCTACACCTAGTGCTCAGCACTGAGCTCACCACATGCCAAGTTCTGGGTAAACACCTGCCTGGTGAACTTCAGAATAAAAAGAGTGCAGAGGGGATGTGGAGCAGAGAACCAGCAATATTTTCAGCTTCTCAGGGCATGTCTATGAGGAAAGTAATATTTTTTGGGTCTCTGAGGCAAGTTTATGGAGAAGAATGTGATGATAGATGGTCTCAAAATAGAGAGGTCAGGAAAAAAAATCAATGGTTTTCAAGGCCTGACCAACACTGCTGGTAGTATGCTAGCTACAGGGGTCATGAACATCTGAGGGCAGCTCCTTAGATGCTCATTCTTCTCCCCTCCCCCTAAATCTAGCCTTGCAGTGGATATACCTGGACTAGCAGTCAATCTCTGCCACTCTGACAGCATACTGAGAACCTGGGCTCTAGCTTTTTGGCAGCTTACAAAGGAGACTGCAGGATATGAAGGTGGGTCAGTAAACCCACATGTCTGTGGATAGAGCCTAGGAAGAGGCCAATGTTAGCAGTTCATCAGGATGTTTGCAAGTGTGTCTCTTTAGCCTTGACTCACAATAGAAAACAGCAAACAAGAAAAAAGCAAAAATAACTTATTTCCTAATAGACAAATCCCAGAAGTTAGTGAATTACAGGAACCAGCTATGATATGCCTACTGCTTCAGAAAATGGTCACACACACACACACACACACACACACACACACACACACACACCATACAAGCCTGGATTTAAGCCTCTTTGACTCCAACCTCCTCCAACCTCATCAGAATTCAGACTATGGTATAAAAGGCTTGTATTGAGCAGTGCTGACCCTTCTTTCTCTTTGACTCCAGCTTGCTTATTGTCACCATGTCACATCTGAGGCTAGGCTTCTTCATCTGGGAGAGGCTGAGAGGGAAGCTCAGAAATGACTGTTGAATGCATGGATGTCCTGCCAACAAGAACATGGTCTCTGGAACTACAGTGCACTATATATACCACATCCCTTGAAAATTCTCCACCCTAGAAGACTAGACACTAGCATTGGACTTGAATTCAGACCAATGGGATTTTAAGCAAGACTTCCTCATTATCACTGTGATATTAGACAAGGACATTTGATTTTCTTATCTGTAAAGTAGGCTTTGTAAATCATACCAGCCTTGTAGGTCAACATGAATGTTTAATGAACTGAGTTGTATGAAATAGCTTAGATTTTGTCTGGTAAATATGTACAATGCCCCTAAATATTCCCAATTCCACAGCTATGGTGGAGACATGCTAAAGGGATTTAGCTGTATCGTCTACAATGACCATGAACTTCTGATCGTCTTGCCTCCACCTCTCCAGTGTTGGGGTTTCCCAAGTCCTTCATGGCCTGAAGGGGTGATGTAAGATGGTTTCCCACCCCTGGAACAGAGCCAACAGGGTGTGGGCCTACACAAGTGTTGATGGTTGCTGGGTGTAAGGTGTGTGTGTGTGTGTGTGTGTGTGTGTGTGTGTGTGTGTGTATGTGTGTGTGTATTCTCCTTGCCAAGGTTATCAGGGAATGTCTTCTCTGCCAAGGTTAATGATTACATGATAATCAAAGACAGTAGGAGTCCAGGAGGTAAGGGTATGTCTATCGTCCTTAGCAAAATGGTAAACAATATGACCTTCAGGACAGCCCTCAAGGCTGTGGGAAAGAACTCTGAAAACATGAGTTAAAGAATGTATAATTTCTCAACTGTGCATAACGATTAAATATGAATTATGTGAGGGGCTTCATCGACCTAAAAGAACAGAGGCAGCTGCACCGTGAGCCAAGTTGTCAGAAAGACACAAAGGTAGTTTATGCCTAAAAATGAGGGTGTGTTGATGATTGGGAAGACTAATATGGAACACGTCTGAGTTAGGAGATGCCAATGACTGAATACCCAGGAGGCACAAGCTCCCTTTTGGGGCCCTAATGCCTCTTGTCCTTGATCAGGCTTTTACCCCCAATACTGCAGACGTAGCTGGTGTAGGCGAGTGGGCATAGCAGTAGGCAGATACAAAGGTAGGCAGATTCCTAAGTTCATGGTTAGCCTAGTACAGAGGCAATTTATGACCATGAATGGTGGGAACGGTGATCTCAAGAGTCAGATCCCACCCATATAGCTTATTGTCTGTCCTTCAAAGGCAAGCAGATCTCTGAATTATTTGCAATATTAAGAAAAATGTGTTTGTCCTCTTTTTGTAGGAGTTAAGAGGCTAAGGTCAAAAAATAGTGATTGGTGGGATAATCAAAAGGGAAACTGGGGGCAGTGATTGAATTGATGTGTATATAAGAGACTGGGCTTTGGATTGTGAGAGCTGAACTGTCTGGTGATCTCTAGAGAACGCTGTCTTGAACAGAATAAAAAGCTGTGAGCTTGTACCCACAAATTGACTTCAAGTTGCTTACTTCACTGCTCCCAAACACCCCTTCCTCAGGACCCCTGACCAAGTTAAGGCTTGTCCTTAGCAAGGGTTATAGATGCATACTACAGTGCCTATTTTATGCAGTGCTGGGGACTGAACCTACCAGTTGAGTTATAACTCCAGCTCCAATTTATGTTGTTATTTTAACTCCTTCCAGGGAACAAAGTATGGGAAGGTACTAACATAGGTCAACAGAGGCTTCTAGGAGGAAAGTCAGGAAGTCTGCCCTCTGCCCTGTCTTCTGATATTAGGACTCTATTATATTTTGCCATTCACTAGCTGTTCAAGTAGAAAAGAATCACAGTGTGTGGAGACTCAGTCTTCCTCTGTTTAAAATGTAACTTTTTACATTTTATATGGCAGGATACCAACATGGTTGGATGAGACATTAAGAAATAAATATGGTGGGTCTAAGCACAAAAAATGTTATGGGGAAACCCTGCTAATTAAGGTGAAGGTCTACCATTGTCTGAATAGTCTTCTGGGCTCATCGCAAAATGGAGGGCTCCCTTTACTAGCAGATCTGTGAAGAGAATGGATTTGAGAATATAGTGAATCAATGACCTTGAGGAGCAGCAGTGGCATTCTCTGTTGGGCAGAGGTAAGAGGAGAGGATGGCCCAGGGGAACATTTTGCAGGTTGGATTTCCCAGATGATACAGGGTGGCAATGACTCCCAGCCTGGGTAGCCTCCTTTAAAAAAGATGACAAAGCAAGAGTTCCAAATAAGGATCAGAGAGCAGCACTGCTCAAGCACACAGCATTCCTCATGGTCTCCTGGTGCTCTGTGCTAAGCCAGGTGTAAACTGTGTCCTTCAAATTTCACAGATGAGGAACCAAAGACTCTGAGAGACTAGTCTACACTGGGCCACACAGCTAGGAAATGGCAGAGCTGAAAAGAAAATCGACTTGACATCTTTTTAGGTCTTCTTAGGCCCAGGAGGGCAGCAGGCGGACCTTCTGGGTTCTGCCCTGTCACCCACCCCTTCTCATGGAACCTTCTCCTTGAGAATAGATTGTGCCCTGTGAGCTGAGGAAAGGGGTGTCACACTTTCCCATCTGATGAGCTGTGCCTGCTGTAGAGTGTAAATCTGTGTGATACTTGCAGGTCCCTGGGACTCACAAATCAGCCAGATGGAGGCAGCTGGGCACATGGCCTAAGAAGAGGTAATTTACAGAAGAGAAGATTTGACTTTCAGCCAGGGAGATCCTAAGCATGGATCCCTGCTGGTAACTCTGGTGTTTGGGGTCAGAGGTGAATCCTCACTGGTTTTGTAGAACAAGCCTTACTAGTCCTCCCTCCTGTGCATCTGGACCATGCTATGTAAAGTGTCAGACCCTTTATTTGTCTTCATTTGATGGTGGTGCTGGTCTCTGGGCCATATGTACCAGGTTTGCATCACTTGGTGTGGCGCTGAGCTTATCCTTGCACTTCTCTGGACTCTGAGCATTACTTCATCTGAGGTAACAATAAATCAAGGAGCGAAAGATTAATTTTCTATCATTAATGTGAAGCTGGAAGGGAGCATGTGGTGGAGCAGAGGGGCTTGTCTCATGCAGCCAGGGAGTAAGAAGAAGGAGAGGGATGGGAAGGAAGAGAGCTATGGGGAGGAGGAAGAGGAGAAGGGAAAAGAAGACTATGTTGACTACAAGGAAGACAATGACTATGATGAAGATCCAGGACCCAGATTTCCTTTCAAACTCACACTCTCAATGACATTTTCTCTAACTAGGCCTCATCACTCAAGGTCGTTATCTCCTCCCCTTAACCCATTAAGTTGTGAATTCATAAATGGATTAATACATTCATGAGGTCAGAGCCCAAGTTATCAAATCACTTCTAAACAATTTGCTGCATGGAAAGTCAAGTTTTCAACACACGATCCTGGGGTAGGGGTAGGGTATTTATAGTCCACACCATACCCAACTATACTATAGATGTTGGGAATGTTGAATGAGTCCTATATGAAGCAGGCTTAGGACAGTACTGAACACATAGAGGCAAGTACAGGAACTTGGCCCATAAACACCACTCTATGCAGGGTGGGGAGTGCATGGCATTTCAGATGAGCTCTGTGTGTCATGATGGGATGATGGACAGAAGACTAAAAGAATGGATCTAAAGCAATGAGTACAGTGCCCATCACATGGTGAGTGAGGAACTGTGACCTCCCTGCTCTGGTTATAACTTCTGGGTTATAGTGCTGGAGCTGGCTCACCATTGTAATCCCATAGGTCCTACACACTGCATCCTCTTCTGCAAGCACAGAGCTCCCCTGTCTGACATTAGTGGCATCAAGCTGGGGACTTGAAATAACATGTTCTGGGGTGTAGTAGGGGAGAGTTACACCACAGGCACTGATGGACATTAGAGATGGAGGAGGGTAAGGGAGGAGGAGTGAGAATGAGGTTTGATTAGAACTCAACATTTCTCTGACTACTAGAGGAAATTTTCATGTCCTTGTAGCTAGACACAGTGCAGTGGGGACAAACAAACAACCATGTAGCAGAAGAGAGAGGATGAGTGGGGCTGAAGCCTGGCTTTGGAGACCCTACTAATTTTGGAGTGCATATTTCTGGTGGATTTGGGTGTTCCTGGTGCCAAACAATGACGTCAGGGAGCAGAACAATAAGAAATGTGGGGCTCTTCAGTGGTAACTCTGAGGATTTCTTCTATTACTTGGTCAGACTACATTGGTGCTTGCTCCAAGAAGATTGTGTTAGTGTGCCTGGTCCCTATGGTCATGTTTTCTAGACTTCTGTGGGGCTCCTTCATGGAGCACTTTCCCAAATCTTGGCTGAACACAGCCAGCTCAGACTTCAGGTGAGGGCACTATTTAAGACAATTTGAAATCTCCTTCAGCTCCAGCTGACTTTGAAGAAGTGTGGCTCTTATTGTAGCTGGACCTAAGTGTGGAGGACAGAAGAATGACCTAAGGAAGGCACTGGTAAGCTGCCAAAGTGTTGACTTGAAAGCTTGTCTTGTATAATCTCACAGAAAGAGCTAAACGTGCATCAAACTGGTCTGTTCCAGAATCTGTGATGCCCTGCCCAGGTTGCTTACCCACCAGTATGCCCTCCCCAGATTCTTCATGGAGGATGTAATGAGTGTCATCTTCTTCCAGGTTTCCTTGACTCCCCAGTGCTGTGATGGTCAGCTAGTTTTGACAGTCATGCCATCCTTATGTAGAATCTCTGTTTAAAGTGTATTGACATAAGATTTGTGTTTCAATGGCCCTAAATGGATTTAGAGAATGGCCAGTTAATCTGATATGAGGAAGAACAGCTGCTGCTCACTCTTAAAGGAATTAACCAAAACGTGCTGTGTTTTTCAACTTTAAATCAACACCATTAGTGGCTAGCTGTTGTTCACACTGCCAAGTAGAAGTGAGGCAGAGGATCAGGTAACACTATGATCTAGGCTGGGCTTGCAGGGACAGCCTTGAGGTCAGCGGGAGGAGTGACCAGAGGCAAATGTGACAGTGTTCTGTGCAGAGGACAACTGGAGAACTGTAGAGATCAGTCCAAAGCATATATAAGGGACAGGCCGAAAGGTGAGCATTGTGGTTTGGATCTTCAGTGTCTCCCAAAGCCTGTATGTTGGGATTGGTCTCCAGCTCGTGACACTGTTAAGGACATGCTGGGACCTTACAAATGTATCCAACATTTTGACATTTTAGTGTTTGGTGTGTGTGTGTGTGTGTGTGTGTGTGTGTGTGTGTGTAAGTGTGCATATGTGGAAGCTGTAGGACAACCCCAGTGATTTCAAAGTTGATCTCTATACTGTTTATTTAGACAGGGTCTCTCACTGGCCTGGAACTTTCCAAGTGAGCTAGGCAAGCTGGCTAGTGAGCTCGAGGGATCAACCTGTCTCCATCCCCCACGTGCCGAGATTACCAGTACATAAAACTGGTTGGCTTTTTACATGGTTCTGGGGATTGAACTCATGTCCTCATGCTTGCAGAGCAAACACTTGCTCAGCTGATTCACTTTCCCAGATGTCACTCACTAGGTGACTAAGCCAACTTCTTAGTGATGCCTCCTATGCCAGAGAAAGAGTGAGGAAAGTTCTCTGGAATCCTCATGAAAAAGTCATGCTAGGGTTTTACAGCATCCCCTCAGAGTGAGGTGCTCTAATGCTATGGGAAGCTATGCCTTTAAGAAATGATAAGGGCCTAGGGAGGTTGCTCAGGGGTGACAAGCTCTTGTTGCTCTTGCAGAGGATCTAGGTTTGGTTCCCAGCATCCATGAGGCAGCTAACAATTGTTTGTAACTCTAATTCTAGGGTATTTGATGCCCTCTTCTGGTTGCCATGGGCACTCCATGCATGTAGTGCACAAGTATATGTGCAGGCCAAACACATTTTTAAAAAATGACAAGCATGCAGGCTCTTCCCTTGTGAGTGAGACTAAAGCCCTTACCAAAGAGGCTTCAGAAGCATTCCATCAACTTGGCTTCTTGCCATGCAGGAATAACAGCAAGTTTCCCCTTCTACTCTCCTAGATGCCTGTGAATTGATATTAGACAGTCTAGCCTACTGAAATGTGAGGGAAGGGGGTCTCTGCTTAATGACCCAGTATGTATATTTGTTAGAGCCAGACTCTATGAAGGACTTGGACAATGACTTTACCCTATGACCTAATTACCTTCCTATCCCCCACCTTCTGATACATCAGAGATTAGGATTTCAATATGCATCAAGTGGGGCCCAAATATTGAGTCCACAGAGACTATCTTGCCCACAGCCACAGCAACTGGGAAGTGTGTGAAAGTTGTTGAATGAGAGAATGAGAAAAAAATGGATGAGTAACCTCTCCCTGTATTCCTGCTTCCCACCCATCCTATAGCATACAGAGGAACTATGATCTAAACACTAAAACACAAAGAAGAGGTACTGGTCTGCCTGTCCTTCCTTGGCAAGGCTAGCCAAATTCCTGTGGAAAATACCTGTGCCTCTGCTTTCTGAAGAGCAGAGAGACCCAGAAACACCAACTTCCCAATGCTTTGGTTTCCTTCACAGTAGAACCTATGGTGTCCAGCTAAGCATTTAAACCAAATTAACAGTTGTGGATGCCTCATCTCTTGTCTATCTGTGAGCCATCACGGTGAAGTACCACAGTGGGCGTGATAAAGGGAAAGGGCTCTGTGTAGCCAGGACACTGGATTCCCCACACCTTTTGTCACTGATTCAGTATGAAGGAGTGTGAGGGGACTCTTGGGGAACACTTTGCATTGGGCCGTGGAGTACAGCCTTGCCTCTCAGGGTGTCATCTGCACATCTTACAGAAGTTTCTCAGGTATCAGCAGAGCAGGAATTTGAGGACAGCAGGAGAGGGCTGAAAGCACCACACAAACAGGCCAATGTTTGGCCCCATGCAGGACACAAATTGTTTCTCTGTCAGCACTGGCTGTGGACAGCTCCTACATTTGCTCTCAGTCTGGGAAAAGCCACAAAGAGCAGACCCCCTGCCTCCTGGCTTCCTATTAGGCTGCGTTAAGTGCAAAGTATAGCTTTTCCACTGTGTAGTTTCACCCCTATCTTACCCTACTATGATATTTTATTAAACAATATTTATATTGCTTTTTTAAAGAACATACTTTTTCAGTGAGACCTATGATGCAGGAGTGTAATCCCAACTATTTGGGAGGCAGAGGCAGGTGGAGCACCAAATGAAGGCCACCATGGGTAATTTAGCAAGACCCTGTCTCAAAACACACACATACACACACACACACACACACACACACACACACACACAATGCAGACATATATCTGAGGCTGTAGTTGAGTGGTAGGTTGCCTGCTTAGCATGTATAGGTCTTGGGCTCAATTCCCAGTGCAGACGCCCCAAACGAGTAAACAACTCAAACTTCTCCTGCAGCTTACATAGGGGAAACATTAAAAATAGTACATCTTTAAGGTTAGAACTCAAAAATCAAAGCCTTGGGTTAGGAAAAGAAGTGAGACATTCATCAAAGTACGATGGTGAGGCATTGTACTTCTTCCCAAGCTTTCCAAAAGCTGCAGCCAAAGGCAGGCATGGTCAGCTATGTGCTTGTGTTTAGTTAAAAGAGGAAAGAAACCATTTTTCTATTTTGCAGCAAGTTCTGAGAAATACTTTAAATATATAAAATATTTAACAAGATATATAATATATGTTATATATAATACATGATGTATAACTCACAGACAATATGTTGGAAAACAGTTTCCCTGAAAACGTGTAAGCACATAGAAGGCATCTCACACTTATTTAACAACTGACAGAGGGTGAAGGAAACATGAGTGTGGACTTAGGTGAAAGTGCTTTACAAAGACTGGCCAGAATCACGTAGACCTACTGAAGCATCTCACCCCCCCTTCCTCTCCTACCCTGCCCTCCCTTCCTCTCCTCTCCCTCCTACTGCTTACTCCTCCCCACGCCTTCTAGTTCTTCCTCCCTTCCTGCATTAGCAGTTGCTGGCACATGTTTGTATCTGAGCACGTCTGGAGTCCAGTTGACTGTGGGCAGATTTGCCCATTGGCAGCTTTCATCTGGCTGCCTCGTGAAACAGGCTATAAAGGAACTATGTCTCTGAGCAAAACCAAATCTGTCATACCATGTCTTCTCAGCTGTCCCTTCCATATCTGATACCATTTCTGTTCCTCAGTTTTATTCCAACCATACTTTACATCAAAGCATTTCACACGGCTTTGTTTAAAGGCAATCCCAGAAGTCACTGGCTTCAAACATCAAATGCCGGTTGGCATAGAATCCCACAGTCAGGATATGAATCTCTGGGTAGCCTAGGTAGCTTGTGTCTGCTCTGCATGGGTCATGGATTCACATGGCTAAGTGATGACCTTAGCATCACTTCCTTATGGCAGGAGGATCTCCAATGGCCTTGCTTTTTTGTCTGAGCCACTCATCCTTGGAAAAACTAGCTTTAGTTTCCGGGCAGCCAGAAAAGCTGGTTCTTCAGGTCCCCTGAGGTATACAGGGAGGGTATGAAGTCAATGTGGGCAGGTAAGATTCCTAGGGGGAGCCTTTGGTAGCAATGCCCACAGCACACCTTCCTCAGTGTCTGAGAACATGGTTCCCTGTGTATACCAGCTAAGGTAGGAACATCGAGTACATGTAGGTTCCTCACTTCCATTTGGAATACAGAAGTACCCTTGTCCCTGATAGATTTGCTCCTGGTAATGGTTAGTTGGCTCAAAATGAATCCTGCTTAGCGGACTGTGAAGGGTCATATGCTGTGGAGGCATAATCATCATGTCCACTGTGTCCTCCCAGGATGAAAATCCCCATTGTGGAGACAGAGAAACAACATGATACACACCAAGCCAGGCCTAGTGACAGTGGATAGCAGCTCACTGTCCCCTTGTTCCCACAGCACAGTGCCTGCCATTGATCTCCCAAAAACATGATCCAGGTAGAGAGAGTCCAAGCTGAATTCTTAACCACTGGGGCTTCTCTGGTTTGGCTGATCTGATGAGAAGCCTGGTTTATCAGTTACTTTTCTCACTGCTGGGGCCAAATAACTGACAAGATGACGTTTAAGGAGAGAGAGGTTTGTTTTGGGTCATGGCTTGGCAAGATACAGTCTGTGGGAGTCATAGTCTAGACCATGTAAGGTGGGAAGCAGAGTGGACTACAGATCCACCCTTAGTGACCTAATTCCTCTAGCTAGTTCCCGCCTCTCAAATGTTCCATGACCTCCAAGTGTTGTTCAGTGTGGGCTGCTGAGTGACCTGGGGAAAGGAAGAGTCCCAGTGTGATCCAGGGGTTTCAGGTCAGAGATGGGATGCATTTTGGTATCTCAATGATGGGCTGGAAGAGAACGTTCTGAAGACAGCTGAGGGGTGTGTACGTGACCCTTGTAATAGTGCGACCTCTCCAGCAGGAAGGAAGGGGATGAATTAGCACTTAAAGGATGTGGTGGCCCCAGGTATGGCCCTAGCTAACATCTTCATCTGAGACATATGGCAAGAAAAATGCAAAGCAGTTAGTTCCTCCACAGTAAACACAGGGCTCCACAACCTGGAAGCTGTGGAGTTGGAACAGAGCCTTATGCCCTTCTTCACTGACAGGACAGCACCAAGTGGACAGAGGCAGGCAAAGGTGGCTTGATGTTATCATCCCCCAAACAGTCCCAGAACAGTGCCAACAGCTGAGGACTAAGTGTTCAAGCACACGAGAGAACATTTGTGTGATATTCAAATGGTCCAGGGTGGTCAAGTCCATAGACCAAGTGTAAACCCAACTCTGACACTCACATGCTGTATAATGCAGGGGAAACTGATGAGTTCTCTGAGCCCCCACCCCCTGTTGCCGTGCTGTGATGATGAATTAGACAGTGCATGTGAATGCTTGATAAATGCTTGATGCTGGGGCTTAATTAATGCTTCTTCCTGCCTGCCCTTTAAAACTGAGCTATGCTGGCCCCCACTGGAGGCCAAAGGAAACCTGGAGAGTGAGGTGGAATGCTCTTGCCTCTTGGGAAGGGGTGGTACTTCACCTTAGCACCTAGGAAGTTTTGGTTGCTTCTGCTCTTTGTTCTCACTCAGCTAAGAGGCATTCTCTCACCAACAGAGGAGCTCAAGGAAAAGCTGACTGAATATGTGGACAAGGTGAACAGCCAGAAGCCAGGCTTCATCAAAGTTGTGCGGCACAGCAAGCAGGAAGGCCTCATCCGCTCCAGGGTCAGCGGCTGGAGGGCAGCCACAGCCCCTGTGGTGGCACTGTTCGATGCCCATGTGGAGTTCAATGTGGGCTGGTGAGTGCTTTAGGGAAAGGAGGGGTCCCAGTGTGAACTAACTAACGGGCTTGACTTGGAAGCTCAGTGCATTCTGGGAATCTTAGTCATGGGATGGAGGAAAAGAAGAGGGCCGTGGGGACAGCTGAGGTATGGGTGTTGAGTGAGCCAAACCTTGAGATAGTACTGGGTCTCATGTAGGGCAAAGGGTCAGGGGTCAGCATGTGAAGGGTATGGTGACACCAGATCATGAAGACAAATATATACAAAGGTTAAAGCAAAGAGATGGCTCAGTGGTTAATGTTGGCTGCTCTTGCAAGGGACCAAGCACCCACAAGGCAGTTCATACCCAACTATAACTCCAGTTTCAGTGGATCCATTGCCCAATTTTTGGTAGACACTGTACACATGTGGTGCATATACATATATACATGCAGGCCAAACATTCATATATATAAAACATAAATAAATAAATAAATCTTAAAAAATAATAAAGCAGAGAGTTTCTGTCCAACCAAGCACAAGGATCTGTCATCTGCAGGCAGTAAAGTTGGAGTGGATACAAGACAGATGCCTCATCTAACCTCACAGACAGGGCAAGAACAAATGGGCAGAGGTGGCTTCCTGGATCCTCAGATGCCCTCAGAACCTCCATCCTAGCCAAATTAAATCTTAGCGAGTCTTCCTTTCTCAAGTCAGCTCATTGAGGTGCCAGATGGGGTAAATAAGAGAAGTAAGAGGAACTAAGAGAACTGAGAGAACTAAGTAAGAGGCTTCAGTAGCTGATTCTGAACCTTCAGAGGGCACCTGATGCTGGTGTCCCTGCAGGGCTAGGATGCTGTGGTGTTGCTCACTGTGCATGGCTCTGTGACATGGGAGCACAGATGCATAGATTAACTGAACAGCTGAAATATGTAATTTTCCGCCCTCTTTCCTTATATGCTCAGTAGCCTAAATATCTACCCCGTTCCTAGCTCCATGGGGGCAGCCTCAGCCTGAGCAGAGCAGGGCAGCAGGGGCATGCTAGCAGCAAGGAGTGGCAGGGCCTACAGGCAGCCTGGGTGGGAGGCAGCATCATAGCCTCAAACTAAGGCTGCAGCACAGTCATTATTTTATCGGTGAAGTCCCTGTGTGCTATTTGTGACCATTTAAAAAGCATTTCCACTGAATTTATGGCCAGCGGAGGAGAGGGACACTTACTATTTCAAGCTGATTTGAATAAACAATTATGAACACAATATATTATTAATAAGAAGCTTATCATTCCTGTTGGCAAACACATTATTCTCCCACTACCCAGAGAGGCCTCCCTGGAGAAAGCCTGGATCCCCCACCCCTCCTGTAGCAGAGAATATACCTTTGCCCACACCACCTGTCTCTTCCTTCAGAGTGGTCCAAGCAAAATCAAAACCCAGGTTGAAAGTTCCTCTAAAGCTTCCAATCTGTTCCTTCTTTCTTTTTATTCTTTCTTGTTTTTCTTTTTAATCTTGATTTGGGGGGGGG
>JADRCD010182085.1:0-20109 GCA_019843815.1 Montemys delectorum
TTCTGTCTGTAAAAGGTCTGGAAATACCAGAACTGGGTGATCTCTTCCTGAAAATGATTAAGGGCAATGCGTTAGACACCAGAGATTACAACACAGACCTGGGCATATGGGTTGAGTAAAATCCTTCTGTGGAAAAGATGTCCTTCATCATTTTACTTAAAAAACAAAGCAACAACAAAAACAAAAAGCAAAAAAAAAAAAATCTCAGTTTTTAAAAGCTTTTGTGAGGGCCTGGAGATGTGGCTCCTCTGGTAAGGAAGCACACTTAGGGGACCTAAGTTCAGTTCTCAGCATCCATGGCGGACAGCTCCCAACTGCCTCCAACTGCCTGCAGCTCCAGAGGACCCAACACCCTCTTTTGGCTTACAGATACATTCCTATGAACATGACCATGCATACAGTCACACGTACACGTACATTAAGAAGACTTTATAGAGAAAGAATTTTCATAACACAATATACGCACATATGTATTTTTCAGTGTTAATTTCAGCTGTTTTGTGGGTAAATTTGCCAAGTTATATTCCTACCACCAAAGTACAGTTTTAAGACATTTCAGAGTGTACATCGCTAGCATATTGAAATGCAATTGATCTTTTAATATATCTGATGCTGACATCCTACTGTGCTTTTAAAAAGCATAGTTGTTAAAGTTTTTCTACTCGTGTATCTATCTATACCTTAAGGTTTTCTATAGATAGGACCCGCTTGTCTGAGCACAAAGAAAGATTTGCCTCTCAGCAGCTTTCAGTTCAACAACAGTGTTCCCTTCACAAGAAGAAAACACTGGGAGGAGACTTTGTTCTTAGTCTGTACAGCCCATTGGGATGTCCATGCGGTAAGCAATAAAAAAACAAGAGTTTATATAGCTTGGTTTTAGAAACAAGTTGTCTCTTCATAGTTATTGGCTACTTTATTTCTGCAGTTATAATTGCACATTGTATTTATAGGCTTATGCATATTTCTTTACAACGGTGATTATTCAAAATAGTCCATGAAAGCCCCCATCCCCCCCGTTAGAAAAAAAGCAGGCATGTGGCTGTCTCTTCCAAAACCTCTTGGTGCCATTCATGGAAATGGCCTTCGTGTCACATGCTGCAGTGTCTACTGTGTGTCCACTGCCATGGCTTCTCAGTTGCCCGTGGAATAATTACCCGCTACCTCCGACCCATCTCCTTTCTTCTCCATAATTTCTCACTAGCACTTTATTTTCTTATATTCATGAACACCCTTCAACGCCATTAACTTATATCAAAATCCCACTCCTTCTTGCTTATTCCATTGCCACAAAACCCTTATTTCTTCTAAAACAATTTTATTTGTTTTAGTGTGGGGGGTGCCTGGTGTACATGTGTGTCTGTGTTTCTGTATGCACTTTTAGAATTTGACTTTGTAACAAGTAAAATTCAATCAAAAGTATAAGAAGTGCCGGGAAGGAGGTTTACTTGCGGCCTTGAGTCCACTGTTGTATTATATCCCACATAAGACACAGAGTCTGTGCCTTGGGACGGACTTCAAATTCCTCTCTGAGGAATCTGGGATGGGAGGGAAAGAGATTCTAGAGTGCTAACTGTGAGTGGAGTCTCCTGTCTTCAGAGGGTGCTACAGTTTTCTGAGAAGCCATTTCCAGCTGTCACAGTGATGTAGCATGAAAGCGAGTCTGGGATGAGGAAACTGGCATTTCCTAGGTACGTACACACCAGCAGTGTGCAAAACTCCCCACACTAATGTGCGACTGCTCTACGGTCCCTATGACTTCATATCCCACTGAACAGTCATGTCGATTTAAAAATATATCCCATTTTTAGTATCCAAGTCTAGAGCCTAACTTTAAAAAGATAGACATATTGAATATTCTGAATTTTTTTTTTCCTATTTTAAGCTCTGTTTAGTTTAGAACTTTAACATGCACTATGCACCCTTTCTGGAAAACCACACTGGCAACAGCTATGCTGTTTGCAGTGTTTCCGGGGCAGCAGCAGCCATTTGCCCTGCTATTTCAGAGCTTCAAGTAAAATGGAAATATATTAAGACTTCTTAGAATATTCTTTTTCTTAAATGCAAATCTCTTCTATGCACATACCTGCTTCACTGTATCCTCTGGCGAAGCCATGCACCAACATGTATGTACAGAGGTTATTATACATTATTATTTTTTTAATGTTAATTTATATTTCATACAGAACATCGAGGCTTTGGAGTTCTGCATGAAAGTGGATGCATGGCTATGACTTGTAGAAAGAAGAGGCAAACACCTATTTGCCGCACTAGCCAGTAGCTCTTACAGGGCTGAGATTTCTTGTCAGAAGATCTGGTCATTCCTCAGGTTAATCTGAATTTCTCCATTATTTAATGGCATTTGCCGTTCTCAATCATTTTATTTTTTCCTACCTCTCTTTGGAGTTGGAGAGAGCTACTCAGAACCACCTTAGAGCTTTCCTTTTTTTGGATCCAAAGGTGTCCATGATGTGACATCCTTTGCCCACTAGTTTTGGCATTATTAAGTCTTTTCTGGAAAGAAAAATAATTTTGTCTGTCTCAAAGTTCGAAAACTCCACATTTCCTGTAGAGCTAGGCAGAGGAGGACAGCAGCTTCTAGGCACCCTCTTCCTGTGGCTGTGCCAAGGGCTGGATGATCCATTCAGCCTGGAGCGTGGGCCATGCTTCCCCCACCCCACCCCCACCCCTGTACGCCTTCACCTCCGAGTTGGGGCGTAGCGTGGGGGGATCGCACTCTATGCATTCCGCCTTCTGCCCTCAGCGCTGCTAATTCACCAAGCTAATTAGTCTCGTTAAGGGCCAATAAAGGCAGGAATCTGTTGGATTTTTGTCTCATTCATTTCTTTCAGAGCAACTTGCAAGGAAGATCCTGTCAGCATTTGGAATGGGAATGGAATCTCAAAAGCTTGGCATGAGAAACAGCTGAAGGCGCCAGCCTTCCAGGCCAAAGATTCTGGTCACAGAGTCCCAATTCAACTTTTTTTTTCCCTTGAGGCAAACTTCAAAGTATGTAGAAATCAAAAACTCATAGAATGAAAATAAACTGAGGGTATGGTACCGCACTCAGCTGAGACTTGCTTGCAACACATTTTTCCTGCCCTGTCTCCAGAAGGGAGAGACAGAACAGGTTTGGGGGTATTGGATTGACTTTATTCCCTCTCCACGGGTCTTGTTCGATTTAATCACTCCTAACTTTACAGATGGAGAAACATGGAAACACTGTTAGCTGTTTTCCTTCCTTGATTTTTTTTAAATTCGTATTTTTATTTTATTTTCCTTACAACAGGCTTTTGGAACAATATGCGATTGCCTTTGACAATCAAGATCTTTAATGGCTGAGAAAAACCCTAGCAGGGGGTCAGAGCAAAGAACATCTCAAAGCACAGGAGTCAGAATTTTAGCTTTTTTTGGATATTGTTTCTGTAGGTGAGGTATGAGCTACTCAAGGAACTTCATAGGAGGGCACAGACTAAAACTGTTTAGGAATTTATTTAGTCATTAGGCTCAACTGAGCAGAATAAAAATGGCACCAGGGGCTTGGAGTCTTGAATTTCTCTTGTTTTCATGTGTTCTTGGCATTGGTAAATTTCTCCCCTGTGGTGAATTGCTCACCTTCAGGGTTCTGGTCGTGGCAAGAGAAGCTTGGTACCCTCAACCTGGGTAAGGGTCTTGTTAACACATCAATGCACACTTTCAGAGAGCCATGCCTGGCCCTGGTGGCTACTGCATTGGGCCATTCACCCTCCTTGCTTGCATCTGCATAGTACACTTTTGTGTGGCTTTGGTAATGTTATTGTGCGATGCAGATTCAGCTAGTCAGTTTATAACGATTATCAAACGACTTGCAAAGTCTTGGAACCTGCTGTCCGTTAAATTGAGAACTCTTGGGCTGAAGCACTTCGAATTTCACAAAGGGAAGAAAAATAGAAACGGTGATAATTGGATGGGCCTTACCTCATATAATTTCTCTCAGGCATGACAATTTCACCACACTGTTTTGCAATTCTGAAGCCCATGCCATTTAGATTTGGACTATTGTCAACTATCAATTAGTGGAGAGAGGGGCAGGGCTCCTCTCTCCTTTCAAGCATTTTCCCAGGCCACTGGAATCTTACAGCAAGTTTGCTATGAACTAGCATGTTCAGACAATGTAGGGGTCTGGCTACTCCGGTAAGGGAAGAGTTCATGAAGAGGCCCATTCTCTTCAAGCTCTTGGGTTTCTTTGTAAAATTAGTCAGACCACTTGAAGGCCTTGGAAAACAATGTGTGTGCTGCTAATACCACTGAATCCCTCCTGCAGCAATCGAGATATTTCTGTGCTTAGTATCTCATTCTGAAAAAGTGTTATTACACAGAACACTAGTGAGAGGGGAAAAGAGACAGGGCTGAACCTCCAGCACTCCCCGGATCTACCTACCAAGGAGTTCTCATCACTTATATTTCCAAAGTACATTTCTTTTCTTATTAACTTCACAGGTTCTGCAGCAGCCTGTGAGAGTTTAAATTGTACTTCCACTGTTTATTCACTGGGTGATACTGGGCAATATCATGTTTCCAGGTCTCTCTAGATCTCTAATGCAGGGAAACCAGTAAGATTTACCATGACTATTAATGTTCATATTATCCATATTCATTATTCATTCATATACACATAATACATTATTCATACAAAGGCGCCAAAGAGAATGCTTATACCTGGAGTTAGTCAGACTGCAAGAGCTCAAAGGCCCAGTCCCCAAGACTGTCCTGAAACCCTTGATATCTTCTACAAACTAAACATTTTCCAAACTACTCCCGATTTGGATACTTTGCTGGAAAGGACAGAGAGCTTAGTTAAAGCTGTTCCATTTCATTCATGGCCACTGATTATTACGTGAAAGGATGCCTCTATAAGAACTCACTAAAGGTGGGATATCAGTGTCAGGTAATACGTGTGGGGTATGGCAACCTGGAATGCTCATCTGAGATTGTGTGTTCAAGGTCTTTATTGAGACACATAGGCTGGGTTGATTGAAAGTCTCCTCATACTACATAACCTCAGAGGCTGCCCATGTGTAAGTAAGTTAGCATCAACTGTCAGTTATAGGCAAAGACTAGACAGCTTCCTGAGGCCAAATTTATGCCCCCACCTTCTGTTTTCCTTTAGTTCCCCACCTTTTAACATAAGGTCTCACATGACCCAGACTTTAAATTCTTTAGATATCCAAGAATGACTTTGAACTTTTGATCTTCCTGTCTCTACTCTTCGAGTACTAAGACTACCATTGTGTATACTACCATTTCCCCTGCAATGCTGGGGATCAAACCCCTGGCTTAACTTATACTAAGACCAACTGAGCTACATCCCCAATGTGAGTTAGGCCAAAATCATTAGCATATAGTTGGCAAAGAATAAGCATTCTGTTACTGTTTGATAGTTATTTTAATTGTCTTTTTCCTTCTATAAGAAGATCAAAATTCAGCATATTTTTCAGCTTCTTTTTTATTATGAAAATGTACAAATACACAGAAAATAGTGTAAAGAATACTTTTTCACCCACTGGAGAACCAACAACATTATGCCAAATGTCTTTGTGTGTGTGTGTGTGTGTGTGTGTGTGTGTGTGTGTGTGTGTACTTTTGTTAAATATTTGAAAATAAATAATAGCACCTACAACCATTAATAATTTGAAATACTCTGGTATGCACTTCATATTAATAAATGTGATGCCCTTAACTGGAGAGCTAACAATAATCTTGTCATATGCAATAGTCTGCATGCTAAATAAAGAGGAATTATTAGCTAATTGAGGGTACCTGGTTAGTTGCTAGACTCCTTTTCTCAGAAACTACATTATTCTTGTTTCTCTCAAAGAAACTAGAATTCTTATTTCTTTCTCAATCAAGTTCAAACATGGGCGGGTTGTCTAGGACTGTGTATGCCTCACATCCTTAGTCTACATACCCACATACACTTTTGTGCTCGCGCATGAGTTTTGGTGTGTGCCAGTATGATATGGTGAATACTGTCAGTCTTTATTTCTACTGCTTCTCAACATCAACACCACTCCTCCCCCCACCCCACCGCCATTCCAGTCATGGTAGCTCTGTGTCTTTCTGATCAAATTGTGCACTCTGGTTGTTGGAAGGAGCTTTTCTGTCACCTGAACCATTTGTGGTCCCCGGGTTCAATAGTTTACAATATGTATGCAGTTTCGATTCAACCAGTGAGCTCCAGGGACCACCTCAAGGGTGACGTGCTGGCCAAAAGGGTGAGTCATAGAATCTACAATTACTTTTCTCATTGCCATGACAATATATCTGACTCCAACATCTACAGCGAGGAAAGATTTTTTTTTAAAGATTTATTTATTTATTATATATAAGTATACTGTAGCTGTCTTCATACACCCCAGAAGAGGGCATCAGATCTCATTACGGATGGTTGTGAGCCACCATGTGGTTGCTGGGATTTGAACTCAAGACCTTTGGAAGAGCAGTCAGTGCTCTTAACCTCTGAGCCATTTCTCTAGGCCACGAGGAAAGATTTCGACTCACGGTTTCTGAGATTTCAGTCTGCAATCCTTGGCTCTATTGCTGCTGACCACTGAGGAAGAGCATCCTGCTCATAGGAGTGTGAGAAGGGACTCACAAGAAAAAGTAGCCCACTGTGATCGATGAAAGTGATCATGGTTTGCCCTAACCCAATGCAGGGCTCACTTTAGGCACTTGTTAACAGGGGATTTTGTACCATCTCATCTCAGCTTTAATGAGTTAATATCAAGCTTTACTGTACAAAACAGCCCAGGAAGGTCTGTGACCAAAGACTAGTCTTGCCTCCTCAGAGCACAGCCAAAGGATTATTTGTGTCTCTTAGAGTTGTGCTTTTTCTGGAACATATATTCAATCTAGCCATGGCTTTATTGATTGATGGTCAAACTATCTTTTTGTTTGTTTGTTTTTTTTCTGTAATGGAGACTGAACTTAGGATTTAACATGTGATTTTTTTTTGGGAGGGGGACAGGGTCTCTCTAAGTTACCTGGGTCATCCATATATTGTGATTTTCCAGCCTCAGTGTTCTGAATAGCTGGGGTTATAGGCATATTCCAACAGGTCCAAAGAGTAAGCCAGTTTTTAAGAAAATCACACATTTCCAATTGCTTACTCTAAATTCCAGTAGAGTGAAAGAATAATTTATTTATTTTTACTATCCTCATCATCGTCGTCATCATGATCATGATCATGATCATCATCATCATCATCGTCGTCGTCATCATGATCATCATCATCATGATCATGATCATCATCGAGGTAGGATGGCCTGGGGTTCTCTCCATAGCTAAAAGTGTTCTTGGATTCCTCATCTTCCTGCTTCTATATTCTATGTGCTGGAAATAGAGTGTGCCACCATGCAGGGCTGATTGATTAATTATTTTAAAAATCCCCTTATTCTGTCCTAGTTCCTACTCTAGAGGTGCTCACAAATGTCTCAGAAAAAGGAAATTTTTGGAATCCAAAAGAGACTCATCTCTAATACCAAGAATATATTCCATCACCTCCAAGGCCAGCCCTAGCTCTGTGATTTCTATACATGAAGCCCCTCTCCTATGCCCCATTTACCGAAAAGCTCTATTTTACCTGTTGGGTTGTTCTGATTCCTGTGTCATTTGTGTGGCAGACCATAACCTTCCAGTCCAAAAGATATTAGTAGACAAGCCATGAGAAATGGGGTTAATTATTTATTGGAAGTGCAACTAAACCTTTATCATGCCAAACCCAAATTGTCATTTCTTTGGCAGGTACTTTATGGCAACCAGATGAATAATACTTTAAAAATGTTACTCTGAAAGTTAACTTAGTTTCTGTGGTTTTGTTTATGGCTAACATCTGTTAGGGCCATGAGATAATAGTCCTGGAAATAAACTCCATTAGAGGAATGACAGCGTTTAGTGTGGAAGAGGCTAGGATTGTATAATGGCTCCTGCAAATGTGCGTTATTTGTGTTACTATGTAATGAACGATGGCTTCTCCACTAGAATCTACGCCCCATAGTTCTTGGAGACTGACCTCACCATTGTATGTAGCCCTGGTATCTTGCAAAATGCCTGATATTTAGACATTATATTTTTATTAACAATATGAAAGACAGACTCTGATGTAATCTTGGAGTGCTTTTCCCAGAATAATATGTTTTACCTAGAGTTTGGGATGAACTCAAAGAAGATAGGATACAATTGTGAGACAGGGATGGGGTGGAGGGTGGAGAAAAGTGTTGGTATAGGTACTTGGAAGACAGTTTTTGCAGGCTCAGAATAAGAAAATGAGCATTTCCTGTGTTTAACCTGAATGTGATTATTTATGAAAAAAACCCTCTTATTTCTCAAATATCTGAATTTGATAGGCTTATTTAAATATAGCACATTTAAAAGGAAAATCATGTCCTACCATAATTTCTGAGGATGAATGAGTAGCAGTGTTTCACATAGGATGCTAACAGTTTCAGATGCTTGAGAAAGCAGAATTGACTTAACTCAGATGCCTGAGTCCTAACAGAACTGGGACTAATAACTGGAAGTGACTCAGCAGCTAAAGAGTCCTTTGTTGAGCTGGAGAGATGACTCAGCGATTAAGTACATAAGGAAGAGCAGGTTCAGTGGCTAGCACCCCCACTGGGGTGTAGCTCATAATTGCTTGTAACTCCAGCTTTAGAGGATCTGAGGGCCTCTTAGGACCTATGTGGGCACCTACACACACGTGTACACACAAAGACACACAGACACATACACACATATAAAAAATAAATAAATCTTTTAAAATGTTAAGATTGAAATAAAGATAGTTTTGAAGTACTTTGTAACTTTCATAGTTGTTCTGGTGATAGCTCTCTCTCTCTCTCTCTCTCTCTCTCTCTCTCTCTCTCTCTCTCTCTCTCTGTGTGTGTGTGTGTGTGTGTGTGTGTGTATGAGATAGGATCGTCTGCCATCTAGGCTGGCCTTGAACTCCTAATCCTCCTGCCTCTACCTTCATAGTGGTATTTTAGACACATACCAGTACAGCTAGCCCTTTTGTCAATTTGAGAAGCTCTTGCTTAGTCATATTTTAAGGGGGGATTTTAGGCATATCAGAGAGGGGGCAGATGACCTGAGGGGTTCACCCCATCTTCAAAGTTTATGGTCAGGCTTCAAGGAACTCATGAGGCCCATTAATCTAGGTCCTGGTAGACTATCTCTAAGGGACTATTCTCTGTTCACTAGTTAAGTACTTTATGACCTAAAATGAAAGGTACCACAAATCACATGTATTCATAGGAAAGAGTTGGGGCTAGAACTAAAGTGAATGTGTATGTACACAGGCTAAATAAATATTGTCACAAGAATAGGACCACAATCAACAGCAAGATGCTCTTAAGATATGGCATTTATGTTTTTAAAGTCTCCCTATAAAAAGGAACGACATTTTAAAAATAATTCTTAGCTGCCAGTGGTGGTGCACACCTTTTATCCCAGTACTCAGGAGACAGAGGCATGCAGATTTCTGTGAGTTTGAAGACAGCCTGGTCTACAAAAATAGTCATAAGATAGCCAGGGTACACAAAGAGAAAGCCTGTTTTCAATAAATACAAAAAAAAACCAATTATTTATTGCATTAAATATTGAAGATAAATATTACTTTATTTTTTTTACAATAAAAACAAAACAAAACAAAACAGGAATGGAATGAGGTGGATACAGCAGTAGTTGAGAGCGTGTCTCTTCCCTGTCCACTGAAGATGACATTCAGTTTAGCATGTATTTACTCCCCAAGACTCAGGAGACACAGGGAGGATGGCACAATCCTGCCTTCCTACCATCTAGAAACCAGTAGTTCACTTACTTTTTCTTTCAATTAGTTGTAGCAATATTGCCCAATCACTGACTTCTAATGTCCTATAGAGAAAGAAATACTTTTATTCTCATTTATCTGGGGAAAGACTAAGGTGGAGAAGGATCGATTGAAGTGTTCATTGACACATAACCAGCAAGTTATAAAAACAGACTGAACTAGGCAGCATGGCTTCAATTTACAGCCTGATCTTTGCAACAGAATTCCTTTTAGGGGAAGCCTGAAGCTTTTTTTTTTTTTATCTGAGCCTGCTTCAAAAGCTTATTCGTACTTGTCCCATTTGAAGTTTACTGATGTTTATGATGGACTGTGTTGTAGGCACTTGTACTAGCTGATTTCATGGTGACTTTCATTCCCATCTCAACAGCTTGGTCAAGCAGATGTTATCTCTGTTAAAACTGATAGGTAGATAGATGTTCAATCACCTGTCTAGGTCCATACAATTACTGAGGAGTAGCTTTGGGACTGAAACCTCAGATCTTAGAGGGTGGAGAGAGAGTTCAGTGGCTAAGAGCACTTTGCAAAAGAACCAGGTTCAGTTCCCAGCACCTACTTGGCAGCTCTCAACCATCTGTAACTTCAGTTCCAGGGGTTCTGACATCCTCTTCTGAATTCACTAGACACCAGGCACCCATGTGGTATTATACTGGCTGGTTTTGTGTGTCAACTTGACCCAGGCTGGAGTTATCACAGAGAAGGGAGCTTCAGTTGGAGAAGTGCCTCCATGAGATCCAGCTGTGGGGCATTTTCTCAATTAGTGATCAAGGGGGTAGGGCCCCTTGTGGGTGGTGCCACCCCTGGGCTGGAAATCTTGGGTTCTATAAGAGAGCAGGCTGAGCAAGCCAGGGGAAGCAAGCCAGTAAGGAACATCCCTCCATGGCCTCTGCATCAGCTCCTGCTTCCTGACCCGCTTGAGTTCCAGTCCTGACTTCTTCTGATGATCAACAGCCATATGGAAGTAAACTAAATAAACCCTTTCCTCCCCAACTTGCTTCTTGGTCATGACGTTTGTGCAGGAATAGAAACCCTGATTAAGGCAGGTAGGTATACACACAGACATGCAGGCAAAAACATTCATATACATAACAATCAAATAGACACATCTAAACTGTCTTAAACCCATGTCTTTTGATTCGAAGTCACAGGCTTTCAATAGCCTTGTAAGTCATATTTTTCCATACACTGTGAGCCGGTGGCTACTAGTATACTGTAGGTTGTGCTCACATCAATTTCAGGTTTCATCATCCCCTGCAGATCCCTGCACCCCTTAGGAGTCACTGTCCGTCCTGTTCTTCCCCAGCTTCTAGCAGCTAGACTAATCCGTGTTCCTTTAGCTCTAGCATTTCACAAAGACGGAAACAATATGTAGCCTTTCGCGGGTGTCTTCTTTAACGTGGCCCCATGTTTCCAGGGTCCATTGTGGACAGGATGTTCCTCTTTACAGACAGATACTAATATCCTATAGCCCTTATTATTTTCTTTTTAATCGCCTCATAAATCGACAGACATGTGGATTGTCCCCCTGGGGAGTTATTAGGAGATAGTCTACTACGAAAACTCAGACACACCATTTTTGTCTGCGTACGTTTTCTGTTCTCTTCCGTTCAGACCCGGCAGTGGGACTGAGGGGTGTGAACTCTGTGTCTAACCCTCTGAGGAGTGACGGCAGCAGCATTTTTACATTGCACCCAGCAGTGAATGCTTACTTTCCTCCATACCCGCCGCCCCACCCCCCCCGCACTTGTTTCCTTCCTTGCTGGATCACACTGTGGTTCACAGCTGCATTTTCCTTCATGAGTCATGACGGAGGCTGTCCTGGTTGGTTTTATGTCAATTCGACACAAGCGGGAGTCGTCCGAAAGGATGGAACCTCAATTGAGAAAATGCCTCCATAAGATCAGGCTGTAGGCAAGCTCACGGGGCATTTTCTTAATTAGTGATTGGCATGGGAGGGCCCAGCACATGGTGGGTGGTGTCATCCATGGGCTGGTGGTTGTAGGTTCTATATGAAAACAGGATCAGCAAGCCACGAGGAGCAAGACAGCAAGCAGTACTCCTCCACGGCCTGTGCTTCAGCTCCTGTCTCCAGGTTTCTGCTCTGATTGAGCTCCTGTCCTGATTGATATCCTTTTTTGATAAACAGCGATTTGGAAAGCCAAATAAACTATTTCCTTCCCAAGTGCTTTGGGCATGGCATTTCAGCACAGCAACAGTAACCCCAAGTAGGACGCGGACCATCCCTTCAGAGGCCTAGGACTATCTGTATGTTCTAAGAAATGTCTATGTAAATCATCTTTCCATTTTAAAGTGTTTTTTTTTTTTTTAATTTATTCTTCTCTCATATATTACATCCCAGCCAGCAGTTTCTCCTCCCTCCCCTCCTCCAATTCTCTCCCCCCTCCAAGATCCTCCCCTCCCTTCAGAAAAGAGCAGGCCTCCCAGGGACATTAACCAAACTCTACATCACTACAATAGGACCAGGCACATACCATTACATCAAGGCTGGACAAGGCAAACCAGTAGAAATAAAAGGGTCCCGAAAATAGGCAAAAGAGTCAGGGACAGCCACCAGACCCACTGTTAGGATTTCCACCAAAGTGTCTTTTTAAATGTATCTTAGGATCTAAGTATTTTGGAACCAGACCCATATGAGATAGATAATTTGGAATGTTTTCTTCCACTCTGTGGGCTGTATTCATTATCCTAAAGGTTTTATGTTTAGATGTCATCCAAATTATCTTTCATTTGATTTCTTTGTACTTTTGGTTTCATACCCAAGAAATCTTACCCATTTAAAGGTCAGAAACTTTGACATATGAAGCTCATTTTTAAACTGGACTTTCTAAAACTTCCTCTTTTCCCATGAGGAGTGAGAGGCATTATGCAGCTTAAAGTGAGCCAGAACCTCCATTTAATGCTGGGGAAACTTGGTTTATTTTTTACTAACGGATAGAACATGACATTAAAGAATTCATAAATCATCTCCCAAATTAATAATTTATATGCAGTACTTATTACAGGACATTGAACATATTCTGGCTATTATTTTAATCACTACAATTATCTGAGCCTTAAAAGTCAGTGTTCTGAATAAACTAGCAGAAAACAATAAAGTTTGGAATCCATGCTTAAGAGAAAAACATACAAAGGCATTAACATGCGAGTAGCTTAGCCTCGTAGCCGCGGAGGCTCCCTTAACCTGTTCAGCTAACTAAAGAACAGCATTTCTACAGGCAAGAGAGCGAAGGCTTGTGAAACTTGGAAAGAAAAAGAAATCATTTTACATTGTTTCAAAAGCATTATTTATGTAAATGCACACTCAAGAGTGTTTCCCAGTTGGTGAATGACTTTATGGATAGACCATCTTAATACCTACACCATTTCTTAAATGAATGTAACCTGTTCTCTGTGGGCTGAGAATAAAGTCACTCACTCAAGTCAAATAGCTTTGACCATAGCAGGAAGTCTGCATCCAAAATTCCAGCCTACAATTCATTTCTTGGTGCAGCAGAACTGTCAACTCTCAGCTTAGCTACGATGGAGGTAAAATCCTTTGGTGATGTGAGGGTCATTGAAGTACAGCCTTATTACAATGAAATCCAATGTCTAAAAATTGTTCTTATTTTGGGCTTGTACCACAGTAAGAGCCAAGATTTTAAACTCTACGAAATACAAAACAAACAAAAAGACTTTATATATTTATGTTCATTTAGGAAAATACCAGTAGTGATGTATTATTTTGAAGTATACAGTTAATATGTTTAGAGTTATTTAAAATTTATATTGAGAAAAATATATTTTCACTATTGCTGTAGACGAGCATCTACATAAGACTGTGAAATTGTTGTTTTATATCAAACAACTTTTATAATACTTATTTGTATTGTTATAATATTTTATAAATTTTAAGAATAATGACAAAAAAGATATTGTAGGTATTGAAGGTGGTCTCTGGGAAGAGTGGGGGTACAAAAGGGAAACAAGAATGTGATTTAATTCTATTTACTTAAAATATGTTTTTAAATGTTAACAAATTCAGATAAATTGAAATCATGTAACTTTTTTCATCATAATGCAATAAAAGTTTAAAAAAAAAAAGAGTGTTTCCCTATTGTTAAATCCTGGCATACCAGTTTGTTCATCATAGAACAAGTAACAAGGAACCCTAGGGCTCTGTGCCTCTAAAAAGGCCACTCTAACTCCATTAGAGTCCACTGGGCAACTGCAAGGGAGAGTTCTAAGTATGCAGTTTACCACTCAAGATTGCACACAGAATGCAATTCAACTACACTGGGCGCTGTTTGACTCAGTTATTAAAGATTCAGAGAGTTGTCGCCATTTTCACCAGATTAACACACAAGCAGTCTGCCGGGAAGGGGGACTGTTTTTTTAATGTGTATCAACCAGCCTACAGAGTGGTAGCAGGCAAGGAGTGGGCATGCCTACATGGAGCATGTGGCCTCAGGCAGTGTTGCCTTCCTATGGCACAGTGTACGCTAGGGAGCCGATCTGTGACTCTGAAGGTAATCTATTCGCTCCACAGTATTCATAGAAGTTGTGAATGAAGGGGTGAAGATGCCCACACTCTTAGACACATACCATTGATGATTATTATGAGGGATGGCCAACAGGAAGATAGATAAAAATAGAATATATAGAAGTGATTTAAACAGATATTAAACATCAAGAAGTTAGAATTAAAGCAATAGAGGATAATTTTCATTCTCTAGATTGAACAAAGTGAGATGCTGGCAAAGCTAAGACTCATGGTGTTCATATGCTCTTGTCAGGGCTGGAAATTAGTGTCATTTTTTGGCAAATCAAAAATGTCAAATGTATGTATTTTTTTTTTTTGATTTAAACATTCTGTGTCTAGGGTATTATTGTGTACATTGCTTACAGCCTCAGAAATAGAGCTGGAGATATCTATCTTCAATAATACCTTACTAGCTGAATAAATTAAAACCTAGTAAAATTCCCGCTTTTAAAAGCAACACACACACACACACACACAAACACACACACACACACACACACACTTATATATATAAAACAAATGCACAGTGACTGCCTCTGAGGCACAGGGACGAGGAAAGAATAATACACATTCACTTCCTCATGTACTATTGTAGTGTCTAGTATTTTTTAAAATCATCTGTATCCCCCTATAATTCTTAAAAAATAAATTTATGGGCATCCTAGTCCAGTTCTGAACTGGACACTAGCCAGCAAAGTGCTTCAGTTGTGCATTAACAGAATGTTGAACATACTTTTTGTTAAGTACCCACGGGGTAGCAGATGTTTTTCCCTGAGGGGGAAGCAGCTTTCAGAATAACCCAAACCCATGAATTAAGGCACGGTTCATGATACAAACTCAAGGAATACCAGATACGAGATTATCCGTAACAGAATGTGGTTGGGGTTAATGACAGATTGAGGACAACAACAGAAGTTTAAGTGCTTAGTCCAAAATCCTTGCTGGAGGAGGGGCCATGTTTTGTGGACATGTACGGTCTTGAGGACCAAGAGCCTCTTTACACAGGTCTCTGAGCAATACAGCCACTATTTTCCATCTTACAAAATGTTTCCATCTAAGCAGAATCCTGAGCGGTTAGCTTTCTGGGGCGGGGCTCACATTTGGGGACCATTAATAATAAGCTTCATTTGGAATAATTCCTTTGTTCCTGACACTGCTAGGCCTTTCCACAGACAGATAGTATTTAAAAATCAGTAAGTCAAGGCTGGACTCTCCCCTTCCATTATGTCCCACACTCCCATTTTCCTCACCTACGGAGGAACTCTAACGTCCTGACCAGTGTTTCTCTCAGACTGACACAAGCTGCAGCCAGTGTGACTATATGGGACCAAGAGCCTTCACAGCCCTGAGGCCTCATAGACAGGAGAGCACTTTGATACAAATCTGACTTGGTGCTATTCTGAAAGTGGGAGACATTAAAAAGATGAGCCCCCACCCCTCTCATTATGCAGCTCTGACTGGCCTGGGACTGGCTCTGTAGAACAGGTTGACCTCAAACTCTCAGAGATCCACCTGTTCCTCACCCGTGCTACCCTACCCAGCTTATTTTTATTTATTTATTTTTAGTTACGGTTTAGCAGAACTCTATCTTGTTTTCAGGGACTTTAACAATGTTGGTATTATATTAAGGTTCATTATACACAGCGACCATTACTCACCGACCATTCCTGTTACAGAGTGAGGTAGATGTGATTCCCCTAACTTAGCAGTCATACATATTTTATGAAAATAGTAATGTTAAAATTCCAGAAAACTATGCGTTAGTGCTGTCTGACTTCTTGGAGATGACATCATGGTGCCAGCTGTGGATAGTCTTTACGTCGTCTGCATTAATCAAATGAATCACTTCTCAAATTTAATAAGACACAAACAGGTGGGTATTTTGCAGACAAGAAAACCTTTTTATTTTAAACCACAAGTAGTCAGCAGGTGGCCACAACTATCCATATTTCGTTAAAATCACATAAAACCTAGGCACAAAAGCACCACTGATTATTGCTCTAGAAAAATTGCATGAAAAATTCAAATATGCACAGTAAAAACACCACAGTATGCACAGGACTAAATTTTTTAAAGCAAGGGCATGGAATGCTGAATCCATTTCACACGCAGCTCTGATATTAAATTGGTATTTACTTGACTTGAGGATGATGGAAATTTTCAAAAAACATCACCATAAGAGGATAAAATGTCCGTCTTCATATAGATTTTATGCCGACTAATAGAGTCCTAAAAAATTAGCATTTACAAAATACTTGGTAAAAATAGCTTTTAAAAGTTGTCCCGAGAGGTACGTGAAATCGACCCTAGTTTTCCATGACAATTCATTCTCCCTCGTTATCTATAGATTCAGTTCTCTGTGCCTGTGAATAAGAAAGAAAGAAAGGAAGGAGGGAAGGGAGAAAGAGGACATCTAGTTACCAGTAAAACAAGTATAAGAAAAGGCAAGTCCACCCACCGACACGCTTGAGCATTTGGCCCCTTGTGTTTGCTTCCGGGTCTACTTGGAACTGTCAACTCTGGGTGGACAGACAAGGCGGGAACGCATTATGGCAACACTCTGCAGCATTTATTGCTATTGAAACAACCACAGAAGCCTTACCTGCAGGCTCCCATGGGCATGGTAAGAAACAACACACTACTCTCTTATTCTAGTCACTGCAAACATGCAGAATGGCTACTGTACCCTTGACTCTCACTGTTTCAATCTGCCCCTTTACTGACAGTATGCTGGGTGGGGGACGTCTGCAGGCTGAGACATTAACAGCTGAACGAGAGACGTGGATCTGCAGTAACATTACAGGCGGTAAAGAGAGATGTTATGAGCGGGCTATCCAGAGCTGAAGGACTGAGCAATTTCAATTTACGACACTGATTCGGTCAGTGGGAGGTGTTTGTGGAAAGTACCTCTTTAGCTTTAGTGTCACCATTTGCAGATGGTGCAGTACCTTCCTTTCCAGCTTCCTGCTTTTCTTCCTTCTTCCCCTTAGCACCTCTGCTAATCTTTGTTCCAGGTTCTTTCTGATGGATTGAAGCACAGGGAAACAGAAACCATGACGTTAGTGAACACCAAGGAGCCCCTGCCGGAACCCAGACAGACACGATGACAGCTACCATCGTGGCCTTCTCAGAAAGTAGGAACCCAACTTTGCATTTTCACCAGGGCTGCCTGCTGATCCCACCAGCACTTCTCTTCTGTGGGAAAATGGTGACTGGCGCAGGTGTCGGTAGCTCCAGGGACATTTCTGCTATGAGTGGTTTTGCTGTGGCGAGGGCAGCCATAGGGCCTGGTAAAAGGGGGAAAGCCTGAGGGAAACCCCACCCACCAGAAGCCATGGCTTTCCCTGTGGCTGTCCCGTGTGACCAGTCATGCGGAGTTGTACATCTTACACAACTAGAAAAGTATTTAAAATAAAGGCCCAGATGCAGAGAAGTTGCTAATTTTTATGTCTGCACCACAGTGGTGAGCCCTGCTTTGGAAAACTGAATTCACTACCACACACAATTTCAGAGAGTTGTCTTTGAGGGGTACAGTACGGGACAGTCACTGTGGCTAAATTAATGGGCAGTAGCAGACTTCAGTCTTGCTGCTAAACAGGATATTCCTATCTATTTCAATAGAGTAGACTGAGCTGAGCGGTGACCAGGAAAGCATTCAGAATGTGTCTCACAGTGTCGGCCTAGCGTTTGCTACTTGCTAGGGTAAATGACCACATTTTTATTGCTAGTCATGGGAATGGCCATCTACTTGTAGTTAGATGAGGCTATGACCCCACCTCTTGACATCTGGGGCTGGTGGCAGCAATTGGGGTCCAGGGCCAGATCCCACTGCACCAGACTACCTTGGGATTTACTGTACGTTCTGAGGGAGCGGCAAGGTTGTTCACACAGCTTGTTCAGAGCAACCTGCTGTGCTCCCTGCACCTCACTGGCCAAAATGGAAAACACATTCCCCACTAATGTGTAAAATGGTGGCTCTCGGTTTTAAAGAAAGCCCGTAACAGTGGGGACAACGTTCTAGACTGTATATTTTAGTGTGTCTCATTAAACGGGATCTCTCCTCAGATGACTTTCAGGCACAGGATTATAATTTATTAATTGTTTAGAAAGCCAAGGGAGGGAAGAGGGGGAATACCTCTTACCTTTGCAGATGTTTTTCTTGGTTTAGGCTCCGGTTTTGGGGGAACAGGTTTCTGCAGAAATAATTTAAATTATACAAATACTGAGGTGGATGCCATTAGCACCAAAAAGAAGACTCATGGGCGGAAACAGCCACGGGCTCTGCCGGCGGCCCTGTTCATTTGGGGCTGGTCCTCTCAGTATCAGGTACTATTTTTGTCCCAGGTTTGCAGATAGGAAGGACAAACTGACTCATTAGGCTCTGGTCCGGTAGAGCTCTCCGGGGCAGGGTTAAGTTTCTCTTTCTGATTATCTCTGGGGTTCCTTTTTTTTCACAACACCACGGCCCAAGGAGAAACTCTGGCCTTGGCTAAATGGCTAGATGAGTTCGCTCTCAGTGGCCTCACCGACTGACTAGGAGCTACAGCGAATCGCAGGCAGAGGCCACCATCCATGGGTCATCAGGGATGAGCCGGTGATAGTCTTCAAAGCCTTATCCAAACCCTTCCCCCTGACACAGATTTCAGGTGCTGTAGCCATGCCTCTTCCCGTTTCGTCCCTTCAAAGTCAGCGTAAGGTGAGAATCTAACACAAGACACCAGGCTCATTTATCTCCGGAGCTTTTTATTGAGAATGTAAATGCAGCAACCTGTCTGGCTATTAGAGTTAAGATTTTTTTCTCTGTAAGTGAAAGTTTCTCTTTCTGATATCTCTGAGGTTCCTTTTTTTTCACAATATCACTGCCCAAGGAGGAACTCTGGCCTTGGCTAAATGGCTGGATGATTTGCTATCAGTGGCCTCACTGACTGACTAGGAGCTACAGCGAATCGCAGGCAGAGGCCACCATCCATGGGTCATATATTTCATGTGGGTGAAATATTTAGGTCAAATATTTCTCTAATAAAGGTTTAAAATGTATACGTCTCTCTGAGAACTAAAGGAATGTTTTAAAAATAGAAAATACTGTTCAGGGTATCCCCTGGGAAGAAAAATGTGTGCCCCCCCCCCAGCACCCGAGTATCTGTAAAAGATTTGGAGATCATATTCAATATAGTCTGTATGTATAAAATTTAATTGGAGACAATTCGGTTCCAAAGAACCAGCTGTTAGAAATAAAGCCAAACATGGCGGCTCATTCCGGTAAGCTCAGAGCTCAGGACACTGAAGCAGGAGATGGCTGCCAGTTTGAGGCCAGACTGGGCTACAGAGTGAGACACAGTCTCAAAAAACCAAACAGGAGGGCGAGTGAGATAGCAGGTAAAGGTGTTTGCTACTAAGCCCGATAACCTGAGTTTTATCCCTGGGGCACACATGATGGAAAGAGAAAAACTGCCTCCTCTGACCCCTCATCCACAAGTAAATAAATGTATCAACAATATTTCTTTTAAAAAGGAAAAGAAAAAGAAATGCCCTTTCAAATGAAATCTTAAAAAAAAAAATGTTGAGCTTGAAAAGTAAGAAAATTTTTATTAGTTTTCTTACCCCTCTAAATCTTCGGTATTCAGTATGCTTCCCAATACAGAGGCTTTCCTGGCTCCCAAATCTTCCTAACTTTAAAATTCATCATTGTAATATTTGACAGATCAGTATA
>JADRCD010182089.1:0-18212 GCA_019843815.1 Montemys delectorum
ATTTGTCCTCCTGACATAGGGTGGCACTTAGCTGGGGCCCGAGCTTTGTTTCTGTGAGCAGTGCCAGGCAGATCACGCACCCAATACCCTTGGTGTGTGACGCTTTAGCTCAGCTTCCTACCTGGTCTGGTTTCTTCCACTACAAGGGGAGGACCTGCTTCTTCTGTAGTCTGGAGCCTTTCCCTGGTCCTGACGCTGTTTGACAAGGATCTGCATAGTGGGCTTAAAGCCAAAATCAAGGCCCTTTCCCAACCGAGCTCTGCCGGGCTATGTAGGTTAGTTTGATTGTTATCAAGGTTACTTAGCACCGATGATGTTCTCTTTCTTGCCTTCCTCTAAGACTTGGAATGCCCTCAGTTACATGGAAAGGAAGGCAACCGTAACAAGAAGATCCTACTGATTGCAAGGCTCATGAAGAAAGGGCTTCAAGCACACGGAGACCCTGCCAGATCTTTGACTATGTGACGTTGGTCTACAAATGCAACCTGAGTCTCGGTTTCCCACTATGTAAACTGTGAACAATAGCATCCTTCTTACAGGGCACGCAGGTAAATGAATGACATACCACTTGGGAAACACTTTTTGGAGTATTTGATGCACAAAGTCCTTTGTGGCACATGTAGGGAACCACATACCCTTACTACCTCAAGTACCTCCACATACCTTGTTTTTGTACCCTTTATGTACTGTACAGTAGAGCAGAGAATGGAACTCAATCCTGACTCCTAAGCAACAAGATTTCACAAGACTTAGAATCTGGGAATCTCGTGGGAATCCTTGAGAGCTCTAATTCCTTGGGATAGGGTTGGCCATCCTACAGGGGCTTCTGTAGGATTTGGCTCTAGACACTAGATGTTCTGGGACCTGTGGGGCAGGGCATTTGGAAATAGGGGCCATTCAAGTCCACTGACTTAGAACACCTGCCTAGGAGGATCCTAGACTACCAGCCTATCTCTGCAGGACCGACAACACGGATAGCTTGGTTGCCACTGTGCCTGGCCTACGGTATAGATACTCATTCATTCGATGGATATTTGTTGTGTCTGTACCAGCATCAGACAGTAGGTGTTGAGAGATTAAGGGGCTATGTAAGGTGCCGAGGTTTGGTAAGGAAGGAAGGAGCTGTAAGTCACAGCGGTTTCCCTTCCCACACAACTATTGGCTCTTTAAAGGAGCAGCAAAACAGAGAGCATAGCTCTCCCATCACATCAGACCTGGAGAGAGCCAGATTTTCTTTAGTACTGGCAGCCGTACAGATGGAGGATCTTCCCCCTAACTCCACTATGAACCATTAAGCATCCAGAGGCCTGGCTAGCGTTCAGGATGGAGCAGGTACAAGGCCAAAGAACCTCCATCTTTTCCTGATAAGGCGGTGACTTGTGGAAGCAGCTGGTCACTGACCTAAAGAGGAGTGTTGGGAGGAGGTGGGGGGGGGTCGCCTGAGGGAACAACAACAACAACAAAAAAAAGACTAATAAGCATGGTGAGAAAGTCAGGGTGAGAGTGGATCAAAGAGGTGCAGACTTGGTATTTACATATCATTTAAATAGCAATGAATTTCACATCAAAACACGTGCTTCTTCACAGTTATGCTAAACCAGCCTTGGGGGGACACTTCAGGTCTGGATCCTGGGGCTCAAATCCTGGCACAGCTACTGCGGAAGGACAGATTAATAAAAAGAAGTGTTTGGTGGGGTTAGTTAGAGGATGGTGGGCAAAGCCTGGCCTAGCTCTGAGCCTGTCACAACCACACTTCCCGGCGACTTTCTCTTCTCTCTGGGTAGGAAGATGCAAAGAGTAAGAGTGTCCTAATCGCCAAGTGCATTTTTTTTGAACAAATGGAATAATCCTTGGACAATTCTTTTTTCTATTCCAGATATTAGAAACATGACAAAGTCATTTAAGTCTACGCTAAGTCTATGCAGTGGCTTTAATTCTTGGGTCCTGGGGACAGCTATGGGTATGTTCTACAGAATCCTGGCTGAAATACAGCATGTCACATATGATTTCTAGAGGTTTCAAACCTCCTGGGGTTAATCTGTGTACATCTTGGGTTAGATTAGGAATCCTTAGAGTGGAAGAAGTTGGTAAGTGCTTCAACACACACACACACACACACACACACACACACACACACACACGCACACACACACGTTGTGTGTAGGGCACAGGTTGATGTGTTTTCCTTCATCATTTCCCACTTCAGTTTTTGAATAGTGTTTCTCACTAAACCTGGAGCTCAGTTTGGCTAGACTGCCTAGTGATGAGCTCCAGGCATCCGCCTGCCTGTCTCCCCAGAACTGGGATTACACTTTATGCAGACCTCTGCATCCAGCTTTTACATGCATGCTGGCAACCTGAATTGAGTATTCAAGACTTCAGCAGGCACTTTACCCACTGAACCATTTCCCCAGCCCCAAATCCTTCAACTTATGTCTCAGATTGCTCAGTATCCTGCTCCGTGTATCTCTTTTCAGCACAGAAATTTGAGAGAAGATATATTGACATATTTTTTACTATTTACAATTTCCGGGGTGCTCATTTAATCGTCACAAGACTGGCCAGGCTTCATGAATCCTTTTGTAGATATGTGTAAACTGAGGCTCAAAGAGGATGTAAGAGTATGTTCCAAAGTCTCACAGCTGCGAGGGACAGAACAGAGACTCAAGGTGTGGCCTTTGGCAGGAGCTCTTTCACGAGTGCAGGAGGGACCATTTTGTTTCGAAATTGGACCGATACAGTGCTGCTTCTCCCTACTCACACCTGGCCCAGAACTAGCTGGGATCTTTCCTTAGTAAGTATTCCAACCCATCACCATCCAATCCTCCCTGAACTGGGAGTTACTGGTGGGTACAGTCCAGGGCTCTGGCCTTTGTGGTGGAGAGAGAACAGGGCTGGAGTTCCAGGCCAGTCAGAGAAGGTCCAGCATGCTCAATTGGCTTGGGAGGTCTACACTGGACATCTGAGCACTCTCCTCCTAAGTAGAGACTCCTGGGGATCTTGCGGTTTCAGTTGCCACCCATAAAATCTTTCCTTTTTTTCCCTCTCACGTTTCCCCTAACATGATCCAAGCAGTTGGGGACAGACACAGGTGTCACTTCTCAGCTCCTTG
The DNA here is from genome assembly GCA_019843815.1 of Montemys delectorum. Taxonomy (NCBI): domain Eukaryota; kingdom Metazoa; phylum Chordata; class Mammalia; order Rodentia; family Muridae; genus Montemys; species Montemys delectorum. The sequence goes on from JADRCD010182089.1 coordinate 3,113, forward strand.
TAGTCAGGAGTTTCATGTCTGGTAGGATCGACTAATAGGAGGGCTAACCTGGTAGCCCGACTCCATTTTCTACTTTGAGAAAAGGAGCCTCAGCCTGTTAGTCAGAGTGGCTTGCTCTGCAGCAATCTAGAGCTCTTGCAAGTCTCTCATGCCACAAGAAATACTCACCGTGGAAAGGCCAGCAGCACACGGCTTCAAATATTTTTATCTTCCTCCTTGTCACCTCAGGGCCTGCTGCCCCAAAACACAGCCTTCTAAAGGTGAGATTAAGACGTGAGGGAGGGTGGTGTAGAATAGAAGAAAGGTTTGGTCAAGTTTCCTAGCGACAGGACATGGTGGACTGTTAAGAGGAGAAACTGGGCATTTGGAATCTTGGGCAAGATAAGGGACAGGTACTGGGTGAGATGGATTGTATTTGCTAGTGGCTAAAGGGAAGGACTTTGTTGTGGTCCTACACTATACCATGGTAACTTTAGAGCCACCTGGAAGCTGTGTTGTCCAGTTCTGGATGCACTTAACCCTGAGAGGCAAGAAGACACATGTGCCTCGCCTCTCCAAGAGGCACCTATATAGCTAGAGAACCAGGCTCCCCCTGTTTCTTCTAATTTAATATTTTGGGGATAGAGTATCATGTGTTCTAGGCTATCCTCACACTCAGTATGTAGTTAAAGATGGCCTTGCATTTCTCATCCTTCTGCTTCCACCTTCAGAATGCTGAGATTATAGGCATGTACCACCATTCTTGGTTTGTGCAGTGTTAGGAACTAAACTCAGAGTCATGTGAGTGTTAGCTCTATCATCTGAGCTAATAGCCATGGCTATTTCTTGAGAGGCCAAGGTAGGGCAGTATCATTTGGGGGCTGAGAGTCTAGTTGGTCCAGACTCCACATTACCTGCAGCGATGAGAAGTGACTTTGGGTATGAAGGAAATAGGGCTAGCAAATTTGGATGAAGTAGGAGTTAAATTAACCCTAGGCGGACTTTGGATTTTGTGCTAGATTCCCCTTTCCCATACATTCTCCAGCTATACCGAAGACGCTGATGTAATGGAGACGATCCAGAGCCCATTTCTGCTATTCCCATGTCCCAGTGTCTACACAGGGCTCATAGGCATTGGCAGATGGGCATACAGCCAAGACAGTCCCTGGTGCATTTCAAACGGGCAGCTCTACTCTGATGAGCTTTCCTGGCTTCAGAGTGGAGAATAAGGCAAGCAGGTTTTTATTTTATAAAGACAATAATCCAACAAAGAAGAGGGTAGAAAGCATAAGTGTCTGTCAAAAATTTTATTTTGTCATTTCACACAGAATGATGTTAAAATAAATCCTCAGTAATATATATTTATATACTTATTTTCTTGTGTCAATATTTACAAAAGACTGTGGAGCTCTATGAAGTCTATGTACACCATGATAAAGGTGAACAGGCAATGTTCATTGAGGCACATATGTACACGTATATGTATAATCTATGTACATATCTCAGACCCTACTGACACAGGAACTCTCAGCTGCAGAAGTCCTGGGTGGGGCAGTGTTGGTGAGGCTGAAAGCTTCCAGAATACGTCAGCAAGAATGGTAACATCTATACACCTGTGCAATGCAGTTACAGCTGGGGTCTCAATTTTCATGTAGCAAACAAATAGTTAAATGACTCCCAATTCCCAAGAGTCCTCCATACAAGTCCTGCTCCGCCTTCAGCTCTCATTGGTTCCCTGTCTCTTATCACCATGGAGACCCATGTTCCCTTTCAGCATCATCCTTAGGAGGCTTTGCTATCAGCCTTGGAGTTCCTTTTTTCCCATCGATCTCAAAGAGGCTTATTTATCTTCCTCTCCTCTTTGAGTTTTCAGTGATTTTTTTTTTTTTTTTTTTTTTTAGAGACAGGACACGGGAAGGCAGCTGCAGAGTCATGCATGAACAGCAAAGAAGCCAGGGGAAACCCTAATTAGTCTGTGCTGCATGACCCTAAGTGAGTGGCCATTTCCACATTGTGTGTGTAAATATACATACATACATACATATATTTATACACACATATATAATATATATGATATATTATATATAGATATGTTCTCCAGCCTATATAATAAGCACATAAGCACACAACAGCCCTCACTTAGGAGCTTTACAGCTCTGTCTGTAATGGAAACAAGAGAATCCTCCTTGCTTGCTGGCCCTGTTCATCCTGGCTGTTCCAAGATTACCCTCAGTGGAGAGAGGGGTTCATGGACACAGAAACCCAGGAAGAGGCCAATTTGGCTGGGGTGTTGTTTGCTCAGCAGGCTGGAGCTCAATCACGGGCCTTTCAAATGAAGAAGCCACCGCAAGCACGACAACAAAAGGAAATTGGGTCGCTGGCTCCCACGTGAAGGCAGAACTGGGGCAAGCACAGAGCATGTTCAAACTCTCAGGAGCTGAGGCTCACCCTTGCCAAAGCCACCAGGCCTTTCTTGCTTTTTCTATTCCAGTTCTTAGCCTTGAACTTGTGCGCTCCCTCCAGCCTCACTTGGCAGGTCAAAGGCTCTGCCCTATCCTTCCTTAAGTCCAGAAGTCAGTCACATGAACAGCTCGTATGGCAGTTGTCTGCTAGCAAAGCATGCCCCTGAATAGGATCTTCCCTAAGCTCCTCCTTTGCTCTCTCTGCAGCCCCGAGTGTTTATGCAGTCAGACAAACAAGGCAGCTGTGTCTAGGGAGTCATTTTCAAGGAGAAGCAGGGCTTGGAGGCCTCTCCCAAGGACCCAGAGACACAGCATCTATAGTCCTCTGGGTAGCTACCTAAGGCCCTATCACCCAGTCACTTCCCTACTCCCCTTAATTATGTAGCTGCAGCAGCAGCAGCTGTCCACATTATTATGTAATCACACCTGCCCTATGCATCCGTCAGGAGAATGATGCAAGGGCTTCTCAGCGGCACACTCAGCTGGAACATATCTGACTATTTTAGGAGTGAAGAGGAGCACGGGAAGTTAGATTAGTTTCCATGCTGAGGCTCATGCGGGACGAGAAGTGGCCACATAGACAGGCTGCTTCAACTGCAGCACGTAGCAGCTTGTCATGCTAAGTCAAGGTTAAAGGCTTCTCCTACTGGATGATGGCTCACTTGACCAGATTGTCGAGCTTCTGGGAATGTGGGGGAAATGACAGTCACCCCTGTATCACCTCAACTGCTTCAGATACTAGTGAGGAATCCCTCCCACCCACTTCTAAGCAGAGTGCACACAGTATAATGCAGGAGATGAGACCTAGAAAAGTATTTCCCCATGAGTTTAACACTGCTAGGCAAGACAGAAAGGAGGGCATGTTTAGGATCCCACCCATCAGTCTACAGCTCATCCCCAAAGACACAAGTGAGTTTAGTTGCTCTAGGCCCAGCTCTCTGCTCTCTCATATGATCAGACTCAGCTCCATGTGATTTAGCTCTACCAAAGGCCATAAAGCCCATCCCCCCCCCTTCATTCTTCATGGAGGATATTTCAGAACTCATGAAAGTCAACCCTAGGACTCTAACACTGACCAAGAGAAAGCTAAATAGACCAGCGCTGAGCCAAGTCTCAGAGAGTTCCACTCCCTTAGAGCTACAGAGTTGGGCACAACTCTTCTAGTCTTTAGAGATTAGGTTACAGCCAACCAAGGCAGACAGAATAAAGGCTAAGAAAGCACCTGGCCCTGGGATCTCGATTCCCTTTGATCCTTGAGGCAGGCAGCCACCTGGCAGGGAAGGGAAAGAGGCGACCCTGAGCCTGTTCTTTTGTTTGAATAAATACCTTCTAGGCAAGTTCTTAAGCAGAAAAAGAGCAGAACTGGGGAGGTGAAAGGAATGCAAAGAGGGTCATGTTAAAATTCAAGTAAATGCAGCTTATTCCTTAGAATGTCAAATGTATTCCACATTAATGAAACTGAGGAGATTGGTCAACACCTATTTGTGTGATTTTTGAAATAATGGCATACATATATACATATACTATACATATATACACAGGTATATGCATATATGGGAAACCTCTAATAACACAGGACCAATGGACTAAAACATTTATTGATAAGAATTATACTGTCTTTCTATACATTTAGTAGGAAGTGGCAAGTGGCCGGAGCAGCAGCATCTGATACATCATGTTGTGCCCTTTAGCCCACTTCCAGATCTACTTTACAGCCAACATCATTCAGCCTGTCTTTTTGGTCTGCTTCATCCCTGTTTCCATGTATAAAGCACTGAGATTTAGAAGGTTGACTCTGAGCCATGCTAGGACTTCTGTCATCTCCCAATGCTTTACTTAACTAAGGCAAGAGGGAATACTACTTTCCAATCACAAAGGCTGAACCACACACTTTCCCATCTCAAATAACCAGCTGGCAAAGCATCCAGGACGCTCTCCTCCTTGAGAATTCCCAACGTTAGGCTATGCAAAGGTGTATGGAGCAAAGTAGACTGAGAAGGAATTGAATGGGTTCCTGGGGTTGCTAGCCTTCCCTGATTCCAGTCCGAATGTTAATAGCTCACTTCACAAATGTTTCAAGAAAGGGGTCTTTTCCAAAACCCTGGTAAATATAGAAAACATTTGCACAGGTGCATCCTGTAGTGGGAGGTGGGGTTTATTTCACTAATGATATCCTTTGACCATCCACACCTCCGTGCCTGTCCACCTCTACCCAAAGCTGTAAGCCTCACTTTGCACAGAAGCTCTGATGGAGTCTCTATGGTTGATGAAGTCAGCCTATTGTGAACAAGAGTCAGAGGGTAATCCCCAACTCTGGCCAAGTAACTGATCCCAGCTGCACACGTCACGGCAACATTCCCTCTTATTCATATCCTTGGAGAGGGCTGTGAAAGAACCAAGTGATGGTTTTTAGTGCATGGAAAGATCTTCTGTAACGGCTCAGGATGCTTTATTCTTACCTATTGGTAAACTCTCTCCTATAGACTTCCACTACGCCTGACAGACAGACACAAAGTCAACAAGACAGGCTGGCATGAGGTCACTCAAATGTGAGGTTTCAGTGCCTAAAAGTTTCTAGGGTACTGCTGAAGAACTGGTAGAAAGACGAGGCAGAGGGAGAGGGACCCACACACACCCACACCCACACCCACCCCCACCCACCCCCCCCCCCCCCCACACACAGAGGTACATGAAAAAAGGAGACAGAATGACAAAAGAAAGCCTTCTTGTGGGCCTTCCTTGAGTGCACACTGCACCTCTGTGTATATGTTCATTCCAGAAGGAGGTCAGACCTCAGCAGACAAGAATCATTCATATGACCATGTGGGAAGAAGAACTACAGAAATCGTGAACAGATGTCCAGAGGTCAAGGGCATTATCTGATGATGCATGAATCATCTATCACTTTTCAGTCCTGAGAGCAAGATTTTGAAAGAGCTATTGCTAAAAAAAAAAAAACAAAAAACCAAAAACAGTCACTATTGCTTTTATTGCACATTTCCTCTTTAAAAACGTTAGACACAAACTATGAGAGATGGAGCTGAGTTTTAGGGAGAAGGGGAGCAGAAAGAAGGGAAAAGTAGACTAGGTTAGTTGAGGAGTGTGTAAAGGAACCCCTTACCTCTCCTTCCCTGCTTTCTGCTTTGTGTGTGTGTGTGTGTGTGTGTGTGTGTGTGTGTGTGTGTGTGTTGGTCTCAATATGGACCAAGGCTGAGGATATAGTTAATGGTCACTATAACTACCAAGACAGCTCCAGCATATATTACCTCATGCTGGTTGACTTGGGTAGCTAATGATGTTAATGAGTTAAGGTCATGAGTTGAACCTGGGTAATGAACACATTATCAAAAGGAACCTCTATTGTGTAACCAGGAGTTCCCTACATATCAGACCCTCTCTCTCAGGCCTTAGCCAACCCATTCCCCACATGCAGGCTGGAAGAGGAAGAGCTCTGGGGTCATCTTCCATCCTAGGTTAACAAGTCAGAGGATTGCACTTTCCTCATGGCCTTCACAGGCTGTTTGTACTTCCTAGAGTTTTTCTCTGGGGGAAGATGCGTTTCTAACTCCTTTTCATGACTGTGGCTAGCCTTGAATTCCCTGCCTGAGGATCTTCAGAAGCTCTGACTTTTCTCACTAGGTCTTCACTCTAATACACCACTGAAGTTCTAGAAAGGCACAGAGCCATAACTAAATTAAATTTGGGTTCCTGAATTAGATTTAATTAATCAATGAAAACTTGGCTTCTGATAAATTTACTTGGAAATTTAACAGCTCTGTTGCCTTCTATTCCTGATAATTTCTCTACCTTTCCTGGACTCCTTCCTTTCCAACCTTCCAGAAACTACAACTTTTAAAAATGTCTGAGGCCACAGAGGCATCTCACAAAGCTAGGGTGGAAATTGATATCTTGCCTTGGAAACACAAGTCTCAGTGTGTTAAGTGTGCAAGTTTTGAACCACATGTCCACTCTCTGCTCTTGTTGCCTCCGCTATAGAGGCCTGAAGGGAGGGTTAAGATACTCAGGGCTATAGGAATAGAGCCCACAAAACTTGATCCAAGGCTGGATGCAACTTTTAACTTCCATTTTGGGTAAAGCCTTGGCCAAAATGCACAGGCCCCAACTGGTCCTACTAGCAGGAAGAAGTCCCTGGGCTCTGTAATGGTGGGTAATCTTACCAAGTATTTAAATTTAGTGTTGGAATAGAAGACAAAAAAAAAAAAAAAACCAACCCAGGCCCTCTAGAAATTGTTAACTGTTCCTCTAGCCGTACATTAATGTCCCTCATCACATTTTACTTCAGCTAAATTGGTTTGCAATTTTGTCAAGGCACAACAATTGAATGGGAAGCTAGAGTACTCTTGGAACCCCGGGTTGGGAAATAAGGGGAGAACAAGTCTAGATTGAATGAATCAAGAGTTGAGTTCACTGGACTTGTGGCTAAGAGTAAGTGAAACACCATGAGCAAGAAAAGGTGGCTCACTTTAAGAGCTAAGTTTATATAGAGAATCAATGTCCTGACCTGGCTCCAGACACAGGAGTACAAACACAGGAAGGAGTGTTAATAAGAATTTTTGGCTCAAAGAAAACTGGGGCATTTCAACCTGGTTCAGGGTCCAGAATCCTATAGTTTCTTGGGCCATCACTGCTTCAAGACAATAGGGGCAAATCTGGAGATCCCAGACACCTGGAGAGGAGTTTGGGTCCTCAGTGTAGATTTTCTCTGAAAGAAAAGGGATAACAAGGAAGCCCGTACGAGGTTGCCAGCTCTTGTAGTTCCCACACTCTTCACCCCGAAGACTACTTGCAGGAAGGCTAAAGGTAGAAAACCCAGAGAGTCCAGTGCTTGATGTGGTGCCACATCTTTCCACTTGAAACCTCAGGAGTTATGTCTCAGGAATGAGGTTGGATGTCAAAGAAGAGGCTCCTTGGGGAATACTGAGGGATATTGATATGGGCAAGGAAAAGCAATTAAATCTGATCCCTTGCCTTCATCCATCAATTTTTAGATGTAGAAGCAGAGGCATGGTTAATGATGATTCAGTGTCTACATTTTGTGTGGATTCATGAGCATGGGTACAGTTTTCTGGTGTACCTAGTATAATTCAGTGCACTGTGTATATATGCTGAACTTATGTGCAGAAACAATAACAAAGTATCATGTATGAAATTTGCATGTATATCCATTGTCCCCCTGGCCCCCACAATTGGATTCATATATTTTGCATCTGAGTTGCATGCTGTGTATTTGCACATGGGACAAATATATCTCTTGCAGATATTCTATGTTGATATACACAATGCATATTTAGGCAGCATATACATGTTTTGTCTATCTTTTCTGAATATGCCTCATATTATTTTCTCCTGTGTGCATTTTGCATGTGTATTTTATATTTGTATGTGACAGTAATCTATCATTCATTTTATGATGTGTGTGCTTGCATGGGTGTGGACATTTTACGGTGCCCAGGCCAAGGCTTTTGTGAATAGCTAACTCCCCTTGGTCTAGACCTTGTGTATGGTTTGCTTTAACCTTCTCTCCCAAGTTTGTCCCTTCTACTCCATGTCATGAAATTCAGCACCACCTCCCACAGAGGAGAAGAAGAGAAGCACAGAGGCTTTGTGCCTGGCATGGGATGCCCTGCAGTCACCTGGGGATATGGGTGACCAGGAACTAATGAGCACCCTGGGCTAGCACCCTGAGCTGGTGCCCCCTCCCCGAAGACAACAGTAAGTACCATCTAGTGAATAGCAAGGCTGGAATCAGTACTAAACAGCCTGACCATGGTTCATTGCGTTTGTCGGAATTTAAGCCACTGTGTCAAAAGGCAAAGAAGCCCAGCATGGGGAGGCAAAGGCTTTCCCCACTCTCTTCCTAGGGCCAATACATTTTCTACTTCAAGGCTGCACAGCGCCCATCCATTCTTTACTTGTTCTTGGGGTGAGGATTAATTCTTTACCCATCCTTTTTCTTTTTTCTTTTTTTTTTTTTTAAAGGGCAGCTCTTATTACCAGTATGCTAGGGAGAGAGTCTGAATTTAGTAATCAAAATGATGCTTTGGGTCATTTAGGGAATCTATCCCTTGATTCTGGGATTAGGAAATTTCCACCAATAGGAGGCTTCCTTTAAGTCTAGATCAGCAGAATCTGGTCCCAGGGAGTTTTACTCCTTGGTTTCAAAGCAGAGGATCCGCCTATGGACAGGTTCATGGAAATGATGGATGCAGAACCAAATGTTAGAGAATCAAATGGGGCAGAGGATAATAATGGAGATGATTAATGGGATGGATTGTAGAGAGGAGGCCTGGGTGGGCCTGGCCCAGGATAGCTGGAGCTGTGAGGGCTATAGGACCCTTGTGCACTCAGTAAGACAAGCTTCAGCCATGAGAAACTGAAGCTGCAGCACGTGGAGGGCAGAAAGACAATTCTAATGTCTAGGAATCCATGAACACTGGAGTGTGTCTGAGGCAATGATAGCAAACCCAGGCCCAGTGGGTTTACCATACTCATTGGGTTTCTTACACAACCAACCCACCAAGCAATAGATTTGCTCCTGAATCTGAACTCCAGAGAATGAATATATATATATGTGTGTGTGTATAATATACATATACACACACTTGTGTATGTATATATATATTCTAGTGCACATAGTCAAACACATGCATAAATTGCCCTGTGTCAAGATATTGCATAAGCATATACAATGTTCAAATGCATTTTTTTCTATAGCTTGTTAGAGGAACACATGAGAGAGATAGATAGCTGATATATATTTATATACATTGAACCCACAGACCTGCCTGTCCTCAGGACCAATTCCCTGGTCAGCTGTGTAGTCATGCCCATGACTAGATTAATTCCCAAAGTTCAGTCATGTGAGTGTTTACACTCTGACTTTTCTGCTTATTCTCCTGGTGTGGCGTGGTCTGGGCTCCCAGTGAAAGAACAGAGGCGAGCTGAGAGGGCCAGCCAGAAGTTTTGGTTCCCCATTCCAAATAGTCTATTTGTTTTACCCTGATGGAGGGCTTTTGCCTTCTGATGTGAAAAGGACCGCAGTTCAATACCATCCCCAAGGCTATTAATACTCTAAGTAGGAATACTGTATCGGCTACTAGGAAAAATAGGATATCTCCTGTGTTTTAAATATTGAGATTCATGCAGTGAACACTCATGCAGCTCTATTGCATGACTGGTATATTCCACCGCAGTGTCAGTGGAGCTGGGCCACACCACCAGGAAAGCAGATGTCTGCAAACTCCAGAGTAAAAGAAGAAATCAAATACGTCCCGTGACCCCGAAGCTTGCAAAATGGTATCTGAAGCTGAGAAGTCCCTGAATCAGGTAGCTTCTCCCCAGAGGCCTAAGGGAACAAATGTGAAACCTGACAACTCATATTTGGTCATATTAACTGTCCCTCCCCCACCCCCCTGGGCTTCCCTCACATCGACACTGCAGAGAAAAAGCAGGATGCAGCATTTTTCCGTTACGAAACCTAAGCCTCCGGAGCATCTAGTTGGCAACTGCAATTCACAAACCCCAGCCTGTGACACAGAAAGTAGTTCCAACACACAGGACTGTGTGTCCTTCTCAACGCAGAAATGGGAATGACCTTTGGAGTAGTCACCAGACTTTAGAACTAAGTCTGTGTGTGTTCCTCCGTGAAGGGGCAGAAGGGCTGAAGTGGGGTGGGGGTGGGGGTGTGGGGGCATGCGCCTCCCGGATGTGTTCGTGTTTAGGTAGGAAGATAGGATGGTGTTGATATGGTAGGTCATGTTGGGGTATGAAGGTGCTGCATTGTGCCTTTCTGAGGTGCTGCCTCCATGGGTAACTCTCATCTTTGGAAACCTGTAAGTCAGTGATGAAGATTTCATGAAAGCCACGTTAAATATTCTGTGTTCTAAATCAAAAATCAAAAGGTCAAAAGTCACTTGCACGACTATTGCTTTCCATGCAGAACCAGATGCACACTGTAGGACACTGACTACAATGCAGGCTATTATGCAACATCTGCATCAGTCCTGTTGAGCTGTGAGAACATTAGTAGGTTTCAATCAGACATCAGTTAACATTTTGGTAATATTCACATAGTTTGTGTTAGCCAAGGTACAGTTGGCTGTTTTCAAGTTCTCCTCCCTAAAGTCCTCATTACTGTTGTTTACACCCTCTTGTATCTCCATGTAATCAGACTTACTTATGGTAGAGGCACTTCTACTTTTCTTTAGGTCAGGGGAGGACGGGATCTTTGGACAGCTTGTCACTTGCAAGTACTGGGCCTGCTCCTCTCCCTCGGTCTCCCGGTGGTAGAAGTAGTTGAAATTAGACACTATGACAGGGACTGGTAAGGCAATGGTTAACACACCTGCAATTGCACACAGAGAACCCACTATCTTCCCCCCGATGGTAGTTGGAACCATGTCTCCATAGCCTACAGTTGTCATGGAGACGACTGCCCACCAGAAAGCATCCGGGATGCTGGGGAACTGGGAATCCCGCTCATCAGCCTCTGCAAAATAGACAGCACTAGAGAAGAGGATGACCCCAATGAAGAGGAAGAATATCAGGAGGCCCAACTCCCTCATGCTGGCTTTGAGGGTCTGACCTAGAATCTGCAGACCTTTGGAGTGTCTGGACAACTTGAAAATCCTAAAGACTCTTACCAAACGGATGACACGGAGAATGGCCAGTGACATGGCCTGCTGGCCTTGCTGGGCGTCCTCTGGCTTCTCAGCCAGCTCTGTCCCCAGGGTGATAAAGTAAGGGATGATAGCCACAATGTCAATGATGTTCATGATGTTGGTGAAGAAGCCCGCTTTGCTGGGACAGGCAAAGAATCTAACCAGAAACTCAAAGGAGAACCAGATGATGCAGAGGGTCTCTACGATGAAGAAAGGGTCGGTGAAGGAAGTGGACTGCTGGTACCCGACAGTGCTGTTGGAATAGGTGTGGAAGGTCACCCCACCCCCATGCATGTCCTCATTCTCATCCCGGAAGATGGGCAAGGTTTCCAGACAGAAGCTGACGATGGAGATCAGAATGACCATCACGGATACAATGGCTATAATCCTGGCAGGCCCTGAGCTCTCAGGGTATTCAAAGAGAAGCCACACCTGTCTCTGAAACTCATTCTCGGGCAGAGGACGCTCTTCTTCCTTGATGTAGCCTTCGTCCTCCCGAAACATCTCCATTGCTTCTTCTCCTAGCTCATAAAACCGGATTTCTTCAGAGAAGATATCTAAGGGTACATTCACAGGTCGCCTCAGCCTGCCCCCAGACTGGTAGTAGTACAAAATGGCATCAAAGCTAGGGCGGTTGCGATCAAAAAAGTACTCATTTCGGAGGGGATCGAAGTACCTCATCCGTTTCTTGGGGTCCCCTAAGAGGGTCTCTGGGAACTGGGCTAAGGTCTTTAGCTGAGTCTCGAACCGCAGGCCTGAGATGTTGATCACCACTCTCTCACAGCATTCGTGGTCTGCCTCTGGGTCATAGGTGTCTTGTGGGTGCCCAGGGAGGGCAGCAGCCTCATCCACTGGGTCTCCGGTAGCCACTGTCATAATTGGGGCTGAGGAGTGTACTTTACTTTATGCCTTCCAGCTGCCTGCAGCAGGGAACTCAGGGTGCTGGTAACTGGGCCCCGGGAAAGACAGAAGTTGGAGACACAGCCTCACTTGGCTGAAAGACAGAGGCAGGTAAGGTCATGAGATCACCAGTCATTGGCAACCTGACAGGTGGTGTACTTGGTGTCCCCAAGAGTTCAGAAACATGACTGTACCATCGCTTCTGCCACTAAAATTACTTTCACCTTGTCACTTGTCTAGGGGTCAGTAGGGTTCAGGGAGCAAATAATCTTTCAATGAAGCTAAAGAATGGCCCGCGGTAGGGGCAGGTGGCTGAGACGGGATCCTGTGTACCATACACATTCTGGGACATAGCTCCACGTGAGGAGTGGAGAAGGGAGCCCTCTGCCAGGCACTGCGCTACTGTTTTGGCAATACCTGCACCAAAGGAGGTATTCATGGTAGGGTGTTTGGGGCCTGGGCCTTGGTCCCTGATACCACCCCCAGTGTCTGTATATGGCTGCTACTAAGTGATTGATTGATTTACCTGGCCAGGCAGGAGCCTGAGGTTCTCTTCCTTGAAGAGCAGATCCGATGCCACAGATACACAAATAGGGCAGCTCAGTGCCTGTCACATCTTCTCACTTGAGCTGGAAATAATGGTGAGTCATTCTGAGCAGGAGGGCAGGTCCTGGAGGTGTGCTCTAGGACTGGATGGGGCTTCAGGGACAGCGAGATGCTTGGCCAGGGGCGCGCACGACTTGAGGAGAGTGGAGCTTGGGTCTGAAGCCTTTGCACGGAAGGAGGTAAGATGCACAGCTCAGCAAAAGCCAGAGTCCTCCTGGCCGTCCTCAGGAGGTGGGACGTTGCCTGGAAAACACAGCAGCAAGGTGGAACCAAGGCTTCCAGGCAGCTGAGACCAAGACTCAGAAGGACTCTGGCAGAGCCCCTCACGGCAAGTGGCAAGCCCCCACACCTACTTCCCATGATGCTGCTTGTGGATGAGATCCACCACCCAGTAGCCTCTTCCTAGTCTCTCCCGGGTAAGCATAAGCTTTCCCTTCCCGTCAGCTTGAAGCACTTTTCTCCCTAGTCCTCAGCTGCCAACAGGAGCGACCCAGCTTTCTTGGTGTCAGAACACACATCTCCCAAGGGGGGAGGGTTTTCCTCTCTGACCTTAGCCATGTCCTGGTAAAGAAGCAATCCTTCCTCCCCAACACACACACACACACACACACACACACACACAGACACACACACACACACACACAGACACACACACTCCTTCTCAGCTAGACAGGCCCCACAAGCAGCAAGACCACCTCTCTAGAATGCCCAATAGACGGTGGGTCGCTGAACTTACTCTCCCTCCAGGATCCCTGGGCCTCAGGCCTTGCTCTGGGTTGGGTGGCATTTGAGCTGGGCAGGCACTCGACCACTGATTTCTTCCCAAGAGAAAATCCCTCACATCTCGGCAGGGAAGCACAGGACAAACGCTCAAGCTGCCTGACTGCGAGGCGGGTTGGCTTCCCAGAGAGGGGGAGCCTAGAGAAAGCTAGCTTCCGGGCTGGCCCCCCGCCGACCCAATCCCGCCCGCTTCAGAGCCGGGGAGGGGTCTGGGGCCTCTCCCATCGCCCGGGGCTCCAGCCGGGATTCCGCCGGGCGCGCTCCCGCCGGAATCCGCTGGGCTGACCGGAGCCCGCAGCCGCCGGACCGCTAGCGTGTGCCACCTTAACCCCTTCCTGCGCAGTGCGGTGGGCACCCGCTGCGGGCCCGAGGGCAGCCTAGCCCGTGCCTGCGAGGTCCAGCCGAGGGACCGCCGAGACTCCATCTCCACCTGAAACCCCGGAGCCCGAACTCTGAGGGTGCGGAGCAGGCGTCGCCAGGCAGCTGCCCTAGATTTTAGGCAAGGGGGCTTCACGGCAGCCCACCACCTCGGCCAAGTGGAAAAAACAAGAGACCGCAGAGAACCCCTATTCGACTCCGTAGCGCAGAGGCAAATGCAACCGGGAGAACCCAAATGACTCGGGTCCTACCCACCCACTATTTACCAGCCGTGGCTATGCAGTCAGCTGCACTTCCCATCACCCGCCAGCTCCAATCTGCGCCCTCCGCCCTAAGTCACGCACAGACCACAGGGTCCCCGAGCCCATCCCATGCACTCTTCTGCAGGAACAAGTCTCCCCCTTAAGTCCCACGCAGCCGGTGCGGGTCCATAACCCTCCAGGCCGACATCAGGGGTGGGCACCAGTTCGCCCACCCAGACTCCCGGGGTGCCCTGCAGCCCCCTCTGGGCGCTGCAGCTGGTCAGGGATGGCAGCGTGCGCAGCAGAATGCCGGACACTGATTTACCCTTGCAGATGGGTACCAGAGCCTCCATGTTCCTGGGGGACAGCCAGCGCAGGCAGAACCCGGACAGCGGGCGGTGGCGGTGGTGGCGGCGGGGTGCGGGCGGCCAGCCGGGAGCCGACTCTGCAGTCCCGCGGGCGGCGCGTACGGAGCGCCCGGCCGCCGCCCGCAGCCGCACCGCGCCGCACCGCGCCACGCAGCGCCGCACCTGGCCCCGCAGCGAACTCGAATTAAAGGGGCCGGCTGGGGCCAGAGCTAGCGAGGTGTGTCGCTCGCCACCGCCACCGAGCTGGCCACTGGGTTAGATCCCTGTGTGCCCGACTCCCACTGCAAAGAAAACACCCCCCATTCCTTGACAGAACCTAGGTTACTAACCCAAAACTCCGCGCAGAGATCAGCTGGGTGCTTGCTGCCTGGGTCGGGAGACCGGGGAGAGGGTTGAAGTTGAGGAGAGCTTGAGAGGTTCTTGCCAACATAATGAAGTAGGCAGGAGGAACTGATCAATACCATCCCAGGCCCGAGTGCGATCCAGCCCCGAGGGAGATGTGTTGCTATTATTACAATGCTGCCAGACAGAATCTGCAGACCCCAGTCCCCCAATCCTGGCCTTCTGCTTCTGCGTCTCCTTCGGTACCCCTGAGCCCCACCTCTCTCTTACCCAGCACAGAGTCAGCTTCCCAGCGCAATGCAGCAGGTGAGGGCCTGGCCGCAGTGTAGCAGAAACTCACTGCTGTCTTTGCCCCCCACGGG